>BMAV01020270.1:0-41027 GCA_019973955.1 Trichonephila inaurata madagascariensis
TACTTCCATTTATGAAACTTATATAACGTCTATACTATGTAAGATAGGAAAACTTATTTTGAGGTCGTTTTTTAAAAATTTATAACAAAAAAAAGGAGGGTATATTTTTTCACATTTAATGATTTTATTTTCTCTTAGTTGTCATCACTAATACAAACCAAAATATTAGCAACTTAATCGTCAGTTAATTACATTAATATTTCGGATTTTAATTCTTTTGGCACATTTGTGCTTAAACGTTTCTTCTACCGAATAAAAAAAGTATATATTCCATATTTCGTTTCTCCTTATACTCTATCTCCTAAGTAAGAATGATAATTTTTTCCCCGATTAAATTTGCGTGCAATCTTTTTCTCCCCTTAACTCCCTGGAGTTGAGTGAAAGTGGTCTGCATGACTGTAACATCTAAAGAAAGAACATAAAACTTCACCTCAAAAAGTGACGTGAAATTTTTACTTTGAAAAAAACAACAACATGCGTCTAAAATAGTTTTCAATTGAAAATAAATCGCGCATTGTTGATCTGATCACGATTGCCAACTGGAGCCGAAAAAATCCGAATAGCGTAACGCACCCGAATTATTAGCTTAAGGGGACATAGTACGATGTACTCAAAAATTTTTAATTTAAGGATTTTCAATTTTTTTTGTTGCTAGCTATGTGTGAATACTATGTAAAATAGATTTTGTTTCCAAAATTTCATAAAAAGCTAGACATTTTATTTTTTAAGAAAAAAAAACTTAAAATGTGTGAAGTTATTTTAAAATGCTACTCTCCTACAAAAGGTGACTTACATTTATGAAATTTAATTTACATGTACTTCAAACTATGTATAACAAAAGTTGGTATGGGTTTTGCGATAGCATGATTGGTATTCGTATAATACTTCTTTTTATGAATGCTTATTGAAAATTCCTTAGAAAAATTTATAAATTCTGAATTCAAATATTTAAAAAAAATAAGTATTGCTTTGATTCAAACATGCATACCAACTTTTGTCACATGTATTATTAGCAATACGTAAAAAAAAATTCAAACATTAGGCACAATAGAAAAAAAGCCTTAGCATTTTTAATTAAGACAAACTAGTTATTTTATCTTTCTAAGATAAATAAGTTTGAAGTTTTGATTTGTGCCTTAGGGATGTGAATAAAAACGAATGTAAAAGCTATCAGAACTATGCGTTTTTTTAATTTTAGAGCTTTCAAATTTTGTGAGGTTATAGAAAAGAATACAAAGAATAATTTAGGCTATAAGAATTTTATTTGATTTTTTGACCGATTTTTGTCATTTGAATCGTACTGTGTCTTCTTAATTTACCGGATACTTATTTTAGATTCACTCTCTTCAGAAAACATGCCTAAAGAAGTCATCACCTCAAAAATTATCTCTAATAAGAAGGGAAACAGAAGATTTGTTCACGCATTAAAATGTTTATTAAATTAAAGCTTCCCAACAATATAGATAAAACACATGGGATGCACAAACTATTATAACTATTTACATATTTTGTAAATAACTAAATTAACAATGAAGGGTTATCTACTTTTAATATTCTTTTTTTTATCGAAAGATCATATTTTCTCGTCTCACAGTAAGATAATATTTGGATACCTGGATTTAAATTTAGATCTATAAAGATATTGATCAATAGAAAAAATCCCTCTATTCCTAAAAAAAAATCAAGTTTTTCCCTTTCTTTACGCATCAAGATATTTATTATAACTTTATTAACTTAAGTGAATTTTCTGAAAGTAAATAAGATTAATATTGTCACTCTTATATCCATCATTCGAATCATATGAATTACAAAACAATTTACGTGAGTATTTTAATTTGCTTAATACTCCCGCAAATAAAAAAAAATGCAAATCGTTCTATTCTCTAAACTTCAGATTAAACTGATTATTTACCAAAAAAAAATTCTAAATTGATATGAATTATTTTTATCCATAATAAAATAAACAGGATACGAAAAGTGAAAACACGTAATAAACAATCAAAATTAAACAGAATAAAATAATACACATTTGTCCAAGAAATCATGACGGTAAATATATTTCCCGGTGCAAACAATTCTTTTTAAAAAACCCCCACACTATAATTAAAACATTATCACGCTTAGGGCACAAGTCCCTTTTTTATCTTTTTGAAGGGAATCTAATCATTAGGCCTCAAGAGAACAGTTTGTGCTTAATTTGTAACCATTTAATTGCAGTCAACAGCTACAAGCCTCTGGTGAAATGAATTTGAATGACTGATACTTTCAAAGTATTTAGATTTTCCGTGTTTTAATGTGTTGCAATTAATTAGAATGTACTATTTTAAGTTTAAGAATAAAAATTTTATTATATCATTTTATTTGAACAATATTATCAATTAAAAAAATTTACAGCTTATTTAAATATTCGAATTTTAGTTTATTTATAAATAATTATTCTTCATTATAAAGCGAATATTTTATTTTGAAAATTACTATATAATCATAATGCATTTAAATAAAGTTTGCGATTCTGTTAGGAGCTCTACAAACTAATTTTACCTACGAATAAACTTATTTCCATTTTTATTGTTTTTTCCATTAGAAATGGACTCAGTCTTCAGATTAACTTTATGTAGCATTAAGAACTTTTAATACATAATACTTTTTAAGGTATCCGACTACGTTCGGAACCGTGATTTTGAAAAAGAGTATAAATGGATAAATGGATAATATTTATGATATTTAGTGTCACTTAGATTAGAAAATGTATATTGTTTTTTAAAAATAGTATTAAAAAAAATTATTTGAAAAAATATTTTGAAAAAAATGAACATAGAATGACCCATTTTCAAAAAATTCTCCCTTTTTTGGGAAAAAAATTTCCCAAATTTTTTTTGTTGTGATTGAATTTTATATATATTTTTAAAAATATATATATATATATATATATATATATATATATATATATATATATATATATATTTTTTTTTATATATTTTTTTATATGGAAGGGGGAAACACAAATATATTAAGCGGCAAAATCGAAAAACTAATTTTTCTTTTTCAATTTTCCACTTTTCTTTTCTTTTTATATTCTTTCCTTTTTATTTTTTTTTTTTTACAATTTATTCATTAATTAAATTTAATTGTTACAATAAAAAAAGTATAATTAAAAAAACACTTTTTCAGAAATTAGGCCCCCCCAGATGGGATTCCCAATTCCCCGACCTTTTGGGTTAGAAATCCATTGCCTTCCCCGGGGCAAAAAAGAGTTATTTTCCTTTATATATATATATATATACAGAGAGAGAGAGTCAGCTAATTGTAGTAATTGAAAAAATAACTGATGCTTAAACGTGAAAAAACATAATTTATGTCAGGTATATTTAGTGTTTATGTTTCTTTTTCCAGACTGTTTTCATAGCAATTAGACATATGACGAAGGTTTTTCTTTCCATTTTCTATTGAGAAACAATAAGGCAATTTAGTATCTTATGATTATGTTCTGTTGTAGAGATTTTGTTTTTCTGTGATCAAACGAAGGTATATAAATGAATATTTTTCTTTAACAGTTTAGTTAAAATATGCATATAAATTAGTTTTAAGCATATTATTACAACAGTGTTCTAACTTTCAAAAATTAAGACCCAATATTCAATCATAATTTTCCTCAACCCCCCTCCCTTTCCATAGAAATTTAATCTCTTAAGTGTTGCTGGCGAACATATACGTATTGCTCAGTCAAAGCGGTTTATTGCCCCAAATGTATGTATACGTCTTTTCGAAGTACGATATTTTTCTGTGTACTGCTACTCATAAAATTATTCCAAAAACTTTGGAACGTAATAAAAGGACCTTGACAATATTTGCAAAGTATTGACTTATTCCACATGATTTGCTTCTCATTTTCTTCACCTTCCCCAATACACCACATACTCACGATTACTTGAAAAACTGTGGCATTGGGGAGCGAATCGCTTAGCTTTCACTCGGCTTTAAGAGAGTAATTATAAACTGCACAAATTATCAAGTGTTAATTTTTGTA
The DNA here is from genome assembly GCA_019973955.1 of Trichonephila inaurata madagascariensis. Taxonomy (NCBI): domain Eukaryota; kingdom Metazoa; phylum Arthropoda; class Arachnida; order Araneae; family Nephilidae; genus Trichonephila; species Trichonephila inaurata. Next base: position 4,028 of record BMAV01020270.1, read on the forward strand.
TGTGACTTTATATATGACAAGTCCATGTGTTCACTGGTAATTCTTAAACTTGTTCTGAACTTAGTATTTTTAAATAAATTATAAAATACATTGTGCAGTACTGATACATTTGTAAGTGTATTGTATCAGTGTAAATGTGTGTGTTTTTGTTGTTTTTTTTCATATCAGAATGTATTTTGTTTGCTTACATTAAGCAAATGAATATTGTTTTTTTTTTAAAAAAAAAAATTGTTTTCCACTTTTTATTACGTTATCTTCCTCCTCGTAGAGTTAACACGTCCTAGTAGGGAGGAGGTCCCACAGTTTGAGAAATGATGTATTGCAAAATTAATAGTATTTAAATGCAAATTTTGAAACAAAATTAAGGAAAAGCACCATATATTAAAAGCATTATCCTATCGTTAGAAACGTTTCAATTACCGTAATAAGGGGCTTTTATATAGCGAATGTTGTTGTGGCTAATCCTCAGTCTGTCTGACGGGTTCAGACAAGACCCAAATGACCATTGACCCTTAAGAAGTCCAATTCCAGGAAGGGAGAGGAAAAATGGTCCTCCCTCGAAAGTCTCAAGTAGTCCATGATGTGATCTGGAGGGCTTGCGGACCCGGTGTAAAGAGAAAAAGTTTTCCCTGCCTCCACAAAAGGAAAGACTTTTTATTTTCACTTTTCAATCTAGGTTGTAGTCGAGGGGCTCTCCCAAATTTAAGTAGAAATGAGGATCCGGGATGTTTGCTTTCATCCCAGTGATGGTTCGGGGTCCTCCACCCTTTAAAATTTCAGATTTAACCCAGATTGATGTTCAGAGTAGGTGAGGGTTGGAGTGAGGGGGGAGAAGCACCCCTCTTTCCCAGGAATCCCCCTTTTGTTCTTTTCCCAAAAGATATTAACATGGAATGGAATCCACGGGGGAAATGAACATCAGGGGCCCTCATATTTGTCGAAGTTTTTTTAAGTATGGGACGCCAGCTTTTTTGCAACTTTGATCCTGTTATAAAGATTTGGAGGAACTGTGACTATCAGAGGGATCCCGAGGTCTCCCAAGCTTGTTTTTAAGAACTACCTCGGCCGTGCTTTATTGCAATAAGTTTTACTTTTAAAGACGGAGGAAAATGGTGTTATGGTGGAAAGAAATCTCCTTGTTTTCAATGCAAATGCCGCTACATGCTCGATCACTCAGTCTGTTGCCGTCTGTATAGATTATAATGTCGTCAGTAGGGATTCCATCAATGATCTCCAATGTTAACAGCCTAAGATGATCTGGATTCAAATCCCCTTTTAAAGACAGGAAAGGAAAGGCCAAAGTGGGAAAAGCACTTTTAAGATTTTTTCCCCTGGGCTGAGACAAAAATTAGAGGTGAGTCTCGACATCACTAAAAAAGGGAAATGTAGAAGTCCGCTTTTACTGAAGGAGTATTTTTTTTTTGGGCTCATTTTTGCACCAGTTGTCAAGATACAGTGAAGTCTTATTACGTTGGCATAGCTAGAGAGTTTACTGAAGTATTTGGTGAGGTTAGCTCTTCTTCTGGTTCTGAGAGGTTGCAAATCAGCCTCAAAGAATACAATTTCTCTAGGACAGGTTCGCCTCAAACCTGTGATAATTCTAGCAACGCGGAGTTGAATTCCCTCTAGTTTGTTCAAATTAGAATCTGATGCACAGCTAAAAACCGGAAAATCATACTCCAGGATTGGCCTTATGAGTGTCATATATGTATTCCTTAAAGTGATTGCATCAGCTCCCCAGACTTTGCCTGTAATATATTTGAGAATTTTTAATCGTTGTCTACTTTTTGAGACAATATGATCAATATGCTGGTTACTAGTCCATTCAGGATCCAAGATGTACTCTAAATAGTTATGATGCTTCTCGTACACAAGGTCTTGATTATCCATCTTTAATTTGGGCTGATGATTGTATAGCCTTTTGTTGGTGGTAAGAAACGTGACAATGGATTTGGAAGGATTAAAACAGAGCTTAGTCTCTGAAGCAAAGGCTGATAATGCTGACAGCTCATTATTAAGAGTTGTCTCCATCTCAATCAAGTCACTACCAGAGCAACACACAATTAAGTCTGCAAAAATGCCTAATTTCACTCCAAGGGTAGGCGTTTTCTCCATGCCTGCTAAAAATAGTGAGAAATGTGTAGGACTAAATACAGAACCCTGTGGAATGCCTTGTCCTAGCACAACTGTATCCGAAAAGGTCTTGTTAAATTTCACTCTTATAGATCTACAATAGAGAAAGTCCGAAATCCACACCAAGATGTTGCCACGAATGTTGAAAGCGTCATGAAATTTAATCACTAATTTATGCTTCCAAACTCTGGCAAATGCTTCTGTGAGATCTAAGAAAGCAACAGTTGTGTGGTGAGTAGGCTTATGATTTTGAGCATCTCTGATGCTCTGGCAGAAAAAAATGTGCCGGATCTAAACTAAGATTTTAGAAAAGTTTACATTTTCAGAGTTACTATCAATTGAAATAATAACTCGTGTGTTTTGTTAAAGTTTCTGTATTCTCTCTCTCATATATTAGAATATGAATAAATTTGTCCCCTGTATAGAAGTTCCAGCCAGTGGGGCACACAAGGGGGGGGAGGGTCCTGGGTTCGGACCCCCAAATTGATTTTTTCCGATTGATTATAATGCTAAGTATATAGTACGTAAAATTTAATTAGTATTTATTATTATTAATTAACGCTAATTATTTATTCAATAATTAGGTTTTTACTGTGTTTTGTTCCCGAAAATCGACAAAATCAAAAGGAGCCCCTCCCCTCTTGAAAAATTCCTGCGTGCGCTACTGGTTTTAGCTATAAATAGACACAATATTACAAGTATAAAAGCATTTCTCACAAAAGGATAATGTTTTGATAATGCGTTATTTTTTCCTCCTTCTTGCATTTGCAAGATTAACACTATGTAAATTACAAGAATTCCATTATGTAAATTGCAATTTCATAATTGTTACTTTGTAATAATGCACTTAGAACAATTTTATGTGTATATTCTAATAAAACTAAATTTATTAGAGTGCATTTTATTTACATAGAAATGAATATATAATGTATATAATAAAAATCAATGAAACAAAAATCTTCACAAGGGCTTAATGGAATAAAATACAAAATTAGGCAATGTCAAAATTTTAACAGACTTCAGTTTTCTTATTTTGTTTTTTGTGAGCAGCTTTAAAAAGCTCCATCTTCATTTGAAACGAAATAACAGTTTGTTTTCCCCTTGAGCTATTTGCCCTTATGTTTGTAAAAAAAATTCTTTTAAAATAAAAATAATAAATAAACACAGACAGAACTTACTGATTTTTCCTCACACTCATGTCACAGGCTATATTCCGAGGGTATTTCAAAGCCAAGTTGGCCTCCTTTCTAAGAAACATGTGAAACAACCTATCTTTCATTCCAAACCCCTGTTAAATCTCTCATGCGTAGCTGGTGTTTTCCAAATATTTTCCATTCCTAGAAAAGAAATCTTTTCGTGTTAAGAGAGTTTCGTTACGTGTTAAGAGGGCAAAAATGCATGAAAATACATAGTATTTTGTTGGGATGGTTGCATTATTTCGTCTTAAGCATTTTCGTGCCTTACGTGCTTCATTGCACCACTCCCTTTCTTTTTGAGAAGCAAAGCTTATTAGACATTGAAAAAGAGATAAGGAAAATATAAATTTCTATACAAAAAAGAAGATAACTTCAATTTCTCAATTATTTTTCATAGCCTTAAATCAATATCATATTAAAAATGAACGACTGAATAATTAGATTTATTACTCACATATCTTACAAGATTATTTCGAGATATAACTTCATATTTGCGATCTATAAAAACATTACTTTTGTCATGCTTATTCCCGAGTGGTTTATTAAATTTCCTGGTCATTGTTTTCAATTATAGAGTTTTCAGATAACTGTTAAATTTTAAAATTCATTTACTAGGTTAAATCTACAATCTGTATTCTCTTATTTATACATTCAATTTAAATTTATCGGATAATCTCCTCGCTGATCATTTCCAATCTTAATTCATATTATTCAAAGCACTTGGTCTTAGCAGTCCTATTCAATCATCACATGTACAGAATAATTCATGTCCACCAATAGATAGATTATTCTGTTCTCTACCACAAGGCTTAGACCATATTAATTTTGCTGTATTAATTCTCCCTGCTTATAATTTGCAGGGAATACGTTATGATAAATCGATCTGGGAAAAATATAAAGGTATGGCTATTATATCTCCGGTAAAGAAAAATTATTTCATTTTATTTAAATTTATATGTATTTATTTTATTTTAATTTTGTATTTCATACTACGATCGTGTGTACAATGGATAAATAAATATTTTTCTAACTTATATTGGCTAAATATAGCATGGAAATTAAAATTTTAGTGCTCAAGTACTATTTCTCAAATACAGTATTTTTATTTTTCATAAGTATATTACAATAAAGTTTCTTTAAAAAGGAAAGGCTAATAGAGGAAGTAATTACAGTCTCCTATGTACAATTTCTAAATCCAGTGATAAATGAATACAGCAAATATATGTGACTATTTCTGTAGCTTTACGAAGGTTTAATTTATAAGACTGAAATTAAAAAAAAAAAAATGGGGAAAAAAGATTTATTAATGTGTTTTGGTAAAATATCAAATCTTAAATTCATTTGTATATCAAGTATTCATAAATTAATACATAAAAATAAATCATACAGATTTATTCAGGGTTTTCTGGCTTAAAGTATCCAAACGTAAAGGCTTATTATTACAGAGCTACTCAACAGAATGTATCAAACTGTTCATCCGCGGATTGCAAAACTCTCCTAGATCTTTTGGGTCTAGTCCGATCAGCCACACGTGCATGCATCATTCGGCAATCGCAGACGATGAATTTTTTACACTGATTTCATTAGTAATTAAAATGTGGACGCCCCAGTAAAAGATGCAGAGCGTACGTTGGTCAACGGAATTTAAATCAGTCACACGCGTGTAGAGCAACCTGTTCGAACAGAATGGGATATTGTTATTGGCTTTCCTAATAGACTTATCAGGATTCCCACAAAATTAATCACGCACACAGTCAACTGTGTCCTTTATCACGAAAACATAATGATATTTGCCAGTTTGAGATACTAAAGTTCCTGTCCCCTTTAAAGTTCTGTTCTATTGGTGGATACATTTTGAAGTCGAGGGGTCTACATTCCATTCTTTTCGAACACCTCACTGTACACGCGTGACAGATTCTAACTCCGTTAGACAAAGTATGGACTGTCCCTTTTGCTGCGGCGTCTACATCTTTACTAATGAAGTCAGTGTAAAAAGTTTATCGTCTGCGATTGCCGAAAAATATGTGCACGTGCGGCCGATCGGACTAGACCCAAAAGATCTGGGAGAGTTTTCCAATCCACGGATGAACAATTTGTTAGATTCTGATGTGTAGTAATAATAAACCATTACTTTTAGATACCCTGAGGCTGGACACCCTGCATTGTAACGCTTGCATCCATGGTAAATATAAGAACTACTATTTAAACATCATCAGATAAATATTCAAAATCCCATGGAGTTAGAATGTCATTAGAATTTAGCATTACAATAGTGAAATCATTTTTCATTGTATAATATAAGTAATAACAAATAAGTTCAATGCACAGTAATGACGAAAATATATGAACCCTTTATATATGAGGAATATGCTGTCCTAGAAATAAGAAATCATTTGACGATCAATATATTCACTAACAAAATTTCTTTTATGTGCTCGAGATACTTTGAAATATTAAATTCAGTAATGTACATCATTGTAACTACACATATCATTGTTATTAAACTCTTATTAAATTCATGTCAAACACTAAATTAGAATCAAAATATGGTAGTATGAAACAATTAGATAGCCAGTGTTTAATTTTAAATTTTGCTAACATGAAAAGTATATAATTTGAGAAAATTAGGAAACAGTTTGAATGTAAATTCATTAGTTTTCTGTAGCTTAAAATTACAATATTAATAGTTCTAACATCATTTGTGAAGTTTTGGAAAAAAAATTTTCGACGATAAATGATGCAGAGAATAATTGAATTTAATACATTTGTAAATCATGTAATAATTTTTAAAACGTTTCATAAGGTTTCATTCTGATCCAGGATTTTGTAAAATTATATAAATAAATAGTTTTTGATATTTAGAGTCTGTTGAATTAGAATATACATAATATATATATATATATATATATATAAATGTTTTAAGAGAACTATTAGTAGGAACCAAATTATTTCAAGACAATATTTTTGTCAAAAAAGAAGAAAGAATGACGTAATTTTAAAAAAAATGAATTTTGTAATGATGTGAAATATTTTGAAAATCTGTCATTCATTCTTCATTTTTTGCTAAAAAAAATTATTTGAATAATATTTTTTTCTAACAATGTTTTTAAAACAATTTATATGTTTATATTCTAATTAAAATGACTCTAAATATCTAAAAAATTATTCATTTACACGATTTTCCTAAATCAAGGATCCCTACGTTGTGTTAATCGTAATACACTGGTGTGCAAAACTTAAGCAACAGGTGGGTTTATTGCCATAACTTCACAAAAAATCATCTGAGACATGAAATTCTGAAATGAGGGAGAGTATTATGTACGAAAAGGGATGACGAAAGCATCGGCGCTGAAAAAGGAATACAACGCATACGGTATGGAATCAAACAAAAACAAGCTTTATTGAACTCATAGTATCGTGACTCATGATTGTCTATCCAACAGGAAGAACAACAAGCAGATGTTCTTAATATGGTATATGCCCTCCTTACTACAAAGGTTGCTTCGCCCCGTCTCCGCATACCAGAACCAGCTGGTGCAACATTTCTGAGGTAGGAGTGCCTTCCCTCAATCAACATCTGTCTGAGTTGTTGGTTGTTCCCCGGGATGATGTAAGCGTGTGGCAATACGTTCCCCAAAGCATCCCACACATGTTCGATGGGATTTAAATCCTGGACACGCTGGCCAATCCATTCGAGTGATATCTTCACTATCCAGTAGCTCCCCAACAGCAAGAGTGCGATGTGGCAGTGCATTGTCATCCATAAAAAAGAAGTTTTGGGCCAATGGCACTTCGGAAAAGACGCACATGGGGAAGAAGTACCCCTCACAATAGCGATCCCCGGTTACAGACTATCTATCGAAAAAAGTGAAGCCTCAGTTCGCCCGTTCAGCATAATGCCTCCCCAGACAAGAACTCCAGGACCACCGTAACGGTGCCCTTTCCCTTGATGTTACTGGATAAAACCGGGTCCCGATCTTTTCCAAATCAAAACGCGTTGAGAATCGCTTCTGGTACTGAACCGACCCTCATCCGTAAAGAGGACACGACTATGATCAGTTTTCCAGTTTTTGTGCTCTTTGGCCCACTGTAAACGGTGGCTTCGGTGGCCACCTTTCAACGGGAGGCAGAATTCAGGACGACGAGTGAACAGGCCCCCTTTGTGAAGGCGTCTGGCCACAGTAAACCGCGACACTTGTCGACCCGTTGCTGTCCTAAGTTTCTGAGTAATGGCACTTGCTGACTGCTGTCGACCTCTTTTCGTCTGCAGGATGATATATCGGTCATCCCCTGCAGTTGTCGTCCTCGGGCGGTCACCACCAACCTTTCTAACAGCTGTACCTGTGGTTTGGAAAGCTTTCCAAGCGCGCGAAACGACACTTTTGTTGATTCCGAACTCTGCAGCTACACTGGTGACAGTATGCCCCTCCTCCAGTTTTCCGATCATTCTTACACGTTTGAAGTCGTCCAGGTGATTTCTTCTAGCCATATTTCACGAACTGACTCACTGGCACTTGCAGCGAATATGTTGAATTGCGTCTCCGTCCTTCATTTTATTCTACTGTTGAGCAGCGCGCGCCGACATCACGCGTTTTGCGTACGCTCACATCGCTTCTGACGTTTTGTTCCTGAAATTTGCATACGCATGACGTTTCTATTGACTTACGTGTTCACTTTACTGATCTCCAGACCTCCTTTTCTGCAATTTCATGGCTATCTGCTAAATTTTTACATTGTTGCTTAAGTTTTGCCCACCAGTGTAGAATAACATCTTATGAAATATTGATTTAACAAGGGGAGGGCATGACTAAGGAAATTCATTTTGTGACAAGACTGTGTAATAGTAGTACTCCCTTAGGGTGTTCAACCTGCAATATAATTCCACCAAATGGCCAGTCAATTCGGAAAAAATAACCTTCGAAATGCATGCTTACCTTTTATACAACTAAGTTTTAATTTCCTCCAAAGACGCAATGACTTAGTTGGTAAGACGCCTGCTTTCTATGCAAGCGGATAGGGTTCGAGTCGTGCAAGTAATTTTTTTTTCAATTCATTCAATTATTTTTTTTAAATTAAATAAATTTATTTAAAAAAGACTTATTAGATATTTTATGTAATTAAAAAATAATTAAATTAATAATATATAAAAAAAACGTAATATTTTTATTATTTTAATTGTAAACTAATTAAGTTAATAATAATAATATATTTTATAGATTATTCTATACATTTTATTTATATTATATTGCATTTCAAGTTACAAAACATTTGTAACTAATTTGAATATAAAATATCATGCAATATTTATTATAATATATTCTATTATGAATATTATTTATTAATATAAAATACATTTATATAAAATATAATATAAATATATATTTATAAAATATAATATAAATATATATTTATAAAATATAATATAAATATATATTTATAAAATATAATATAAACATTTATATAATTACAGTAATTTTTTTTTTTTTGCTTTATAAAATGCAAGATAATTACATAAAATGTAATTTAATATTGAATAATTTTTTTAATAAATATATTTAATTTTAAAAAATTAAATGGGTTGAAAAGAAGTTGCTTGCGTGTCTCGAACCTATCCGCTCGCATTGAAGGCAGATGACTTAGCAACCGAACCATTGCATCATTGTAGATAATTAAAACTTAATTGTAAAAAAAAGTAAACATGGATTTTGAAGGCTATTTTCTCGGAATTGACTGGCCATTCGGCGGAATTACATTGAGGGTTGAACACCCTAAGGCTGTACTACTATTAGACCAAGTTTCATCCCAAAATAAATTTCCTTAGTCGTGCCCTCTCCCTTGTAAGAAATATTTTTAAAAAATGAAATGAAAGAATTTTTTTTTTTAAATATCTTTTTTATCGAACTTGCATCTTTTAATAATGAATTTCTTTTTTCCCTTTTTATGGTTCACTTGCATATTACTTATTTTTTTATGATATTGTTCTTCACTTTATTTTCCTATTCTGTTTTTGTGCTACTCAAGAACAACTTGATGCTTTTTTTTTTCATATTGAGAATTTCCGAAAATGCTTTCCATGAAAGTTAAGAAGGAATTATAATTAGAAATATTATTTAATATTTTGTACAGAAACACTACAATCAAAATATATAATAATAACACACGGAGCTGTAATAAAATTCCTTCAAAAACCTTCTATATTTTCTTTTTTTTTTCTTTTGTATCCATAATTGAATTTATATAGAGTCAGAATACAGCAACATATACATTCCTTATGATCCATTTAACGTGAAATGTATTTATCCCTCCTCATATTTTTATAAAAACACAGTAGACTACATTTCTGAGAAAAAATACATAAAGAAAACCCCAGCTCAGGATCCTTTCATATGAGAAAATAATTTTGTTCTATTGATTTCATTGTTATGTTTCTTAGCAAGAAAAAATAAATATTTCCTTTTGAACCCCCCTCCCGCACCCCGAAAAAAGTGCTAACTAACAAAATTAGGACATGATATTATGTATCCATTGCAAAATATCCCCCTTGCAAATGTGTGTATCCCTTGATATTAATCAACTCTTTTTTTATCTTTTTCCATCTAGAAGATAAATGGAAATACGAGTATATTTTTCTTTTATTTCATATGTAACAATGTAATACATTTTTTTTTTTTCGTGCAAGTTGATCTCAATACTTGCGGATGTAGAAGGGGTTTTTAATGATAAGTTCATTTTATTACCCAAATAAAAACATACCACGCATGTATATATATATATATATATATATATACGTAAATGTAATAAATATGTGAAACATAATTGTCTCCAAACTGATTTCATACCCCTAATTTAAGAAACAATTCTTATCTTCTAAAATAATTTATGTGATGGAAATTGTAAGAAATTCTTTGAAGCAAATTCAGGAAAATAGGGTGGATGTAGGAAAATTCCCAAACTGTGTTGATTACTGCTGTTTGAGATGATTGAGCAGATGCATTGTCGGTCGGAAGATGAATGCTTCTGATATACATACTACACCGTTTCTTAAACAACAGAATGCAGTAACAGGCATTAGCAATGATTTGACATTTTCCCATGTAAAATGGTTCTATGACAGTCCAAATTACATGACCTTCACTACAAATTTCTACATCTAAGCCTTCTTAGTGGGAAGAGAGTCACTGTTCCTCCATTTCTTGGTCATCTTTTTTTTTTTTGTTTCCTATTTATCATGTTCATAATTACCAGATGATTGAAAATTCCTCTTTGTCTTGCTCGAAAAGATGCAATATTCTCCATTAACAAATCTCATCATGTTTGTTTCTGAAAAGTCAGCAATATCGATGGAACCCAGCATTCAGACACCGTTAACATGAACTTTTCAAAAATAATTTTAAGCGCATTGATGTAACTATGATCAGTGTCATCCATGATAATTTGATTTGCTGTTTGGTCTCTCATTAAAATAAGGCCATTTACTTTCTCTTCATTTTGGCCGTGGTAGACAGTGGTCACGGACTCATGGTCGTCAAGTTCAGTCTTAATGCATCTGAAGAATAGTCGTGTAGAATGGCTGGTGCACGCTAAATTTGTCAACACTCAAAGCCATCTTGTTTGCTTGGTGTAAAGTTTGGAGAGGGAATGCTAGCTCAGTAGTCGTTTTCGTGACTTGATCATAAGCTCAAAATTAAGAGGTACGTCATCAAAGCCCTCGCGTTTCTTTACAGTGTGGCGCTAATAAACATTCAACCATTCATTCTTCCCTGTATCAGCCGTGAATAATCGTTACTCACTTCTCGGATCATCATCTTGTGGTCGTCGCGTCTAGTCCACCCATAATGCACCTCCAGAACAGTCATGGTGAAGGGCTGGTGCACGTTAAATTTGTCAACACTCAAAGCCATCTTGTTTGCTTGGTGTTAAGTTCGGAGAGGGAATGCCATCTCAGTAGTCGTTCTCGTAACTTGATCATAGGCTCAAAAATACGAGGTACGTCATTAAAGCCCTCGCGTTGCTTTATAGTGTGATGCTAATAACTATTCAATCCCTCATTTTTCAATATGGCAGCAGTGGATGATCGTTATTCATTTCTCTGAATGTGTACGAGGGAAATAGGGCTAGTTTGAAAACTACTTTCCATTTCACAGCACTGTGAAATGACGAGCTTTTATATCCATAAACAACCATCAGTTCATTGTGGAATTGCTCCTATAACCTTTTAAATAAAGGATCTCAGAGATTTTGTAGATTTTTTCTCACTACCCTATGTTTTCTTCAATCTCTTTGACTTCCTATAAAACATTAATACCTGCAAGGCAACAATAAATATTCCACATAAGGATCAAATAATAGGCAAAACAAAATTTATCCGTATTTTTCAGTTATTTATCAGCAGTGATTAAGTTTTCAGGATATCCTAAGTAAATTATTTTTCTTTTGAAAAATAGCCTGAGTGTGTTGAAAGGAAAAGTCACAATTTATTATCAGATATATGTCTTGTAATATTACTAATAAATATCTCTTAATAAAAAAGTAGATTTAAAAGTAGTTTTAATTTTACTCTAAAAGTTGTTGTTGTTTCAAATCTCCTTGGAGCAGGAAAGCCTACACCAAAAGTCAGTCAGGGACTCTAAATAAATTATTACATTTAATTTTCATACGGATCGAAAATGGATTATAATTATTAAAATTAAACTGATTGATCAAAACCAAATCTGTTGCTGAAAAAAGATAGAAAACTCATAAAAATAACTAAACGCCATATAGCACCTCAAATGCTGATAACTCTTTATCAAACACAGAAAACGATAAAAAAAATTTTAACATAGCTACTATTTTCTTTTACTTGCGTGTTCACGAAACTTGACCCAAGAATTCATTTCTATAGGATTCCTTCTCATGTCAAACTAGCGGTAAAATTGTCAGAGTTTGAAATAATCCGGGAGCCTGTCATTTCTACTACTTTTATCAAGATTCGCACAATATGTCTTAGGGAATATTTCCTTCAAAACTGTCATCTTGTCTTAAAAGTTAAAAACGGAAGATAAAACTCGAAGGAAAAAGTCTGATGACTTTACATTAGTTTAAGGAGTAGTTGTTGATATGATAAATAACAAAGTTTTGTTATACTAGCTGGTAAGTACAAAATTTATTTGAATAGAAATTGATTATTTAAGCACAAAAAAATAAAAATTTTAAATTTCTTAGGATTTTTGAAAAAGTTTGGGAGTATTTTAAAAAAAAATTGTAACTGTCAAAATACAAGATCATATTTTTTCGCCTCTATATGTACAAATGTTTGGCAGGTGCCTTGTCATGGACAATAATTAAATTGGACCAAATGCAATCCTGCAATTTGGAGGCACTTACCTTCAAATATGTCTTCAGGGGGGTTATTACTAATGTGCTGCAATTTTGACAGAATGGCAGGACAGGAAAAAAATATGCTCTGTGTTAAGCTCCGTGTCGTGATAGTGTTAGCAGAAAGAGTACTTTCTTATCCAGTTCTGCTGAATTTGTATGCTGTTTAAGTGTCCTGTCCTGAGCCTTCTTATTACTAGAACGTCCGAGATTTCGATTACCCTTAAACGTCCACCAATGTCATTTTGACACCGCGACATAAAACATATAAAATAATTATTTTAAATAAATAATTGCAGGACTACTGTTCAGCAGGGCAGCGTTTCTTAAACTGTGGGGCGCACCCTTCTGGGAGGGGCGTGATAACCCTATGAGAGGGGGCAAGCATATTGAAAAATCAAAACAAAGGATTATTAAAAAATTATTAATTTACTGAACAAAATGCATTCTGAAACAATAAGAAATTAACTACACATTTATACTTTTATAAATATATCAGTACTGCACAATGTATTTTATAATTAATTCAACAATACTAAGAAATACAAATTTAATAATTACCAGTGTCCCTTGGGCTTGTCATACATAAAATTATATGCAAAAATTAACACTTATCTTGATAATTTGTACGGTTTATAATTGATTCCTTAAATGCCGATTAAAAATTTGGCGATTCCCTCCCAATGCCACCATTTAACAAGTAAGCGAGCGTATGTGGTGTATGGGGTAGGGTTCAGAAGAAATAAATGAGCAAATTCTCTGAAATTAAAAAATTTCGCAAAAGATTGTACTTTGGAAAGACGTATATATACGGCCCGGGAAATTAATTCACTGGCTGAGTGAGACGTTTATATTAGCCGGTGGCACTTAAGAATTTAAAGTCGTGTAGCAGGTTTAGCATGAAAGTATATAACTATTGAATTCAATACATTTTATTGTATGGGGGCGCGATGAAAATTATGATTGAATATTGTGTCGCCATTATTGAAAGTTTGACTAACACTGCAGTAGGGTTTTTTTTTAAGACTTCTTAATATTATTTCATGTAATTAACATATTTTATGACCCTTTATATCATAAGAAGCTGACGTTGGCATTATTTTACATAAAGCTTGTTGGACCACTGATTTGTCTCAAAACTTTTCGAGTCCCAAATTGGCGAGGAACATTACTATAAGGCGGCAATCATTCTCTGTGCCCTCCATAACTTTATATATATATCAGGATTTACTGGAATATAATTAGTTCTATATGTTTTTTTCTTCAAATTCTTTGCAGTCACTTTCTCTCAACCTTATGTCTTCATCGGAATCTGAATTAGACCCTATTCATTCTCAGAAATCTCTCGCAATAAATTAGCAAATTCACCAGGGTTTATACCTTTTCTACGAGCCATCGTTTCGAGGTGTTGCTCTGCACAAGGTACGAAAATCGAATGATTTATATATATATATATATATATATATATATATATATATATATATATCAGTGTTTCTCAAACTGTGGGGCGCCCTCCTAGGGGCATGTACCCATAGGGGGGGGCGAACATATTGAAAAGTCGGAAACAAATGATTATTTAAAAAAAAAATTATTAACTTACTGAAAGTAAACAAACAAATTCATTCTGACATAATAAAAACTAAAATACACATTTACACTGATATAATACACTTATAAATATATCATCGCACAATGTATTTTATAAAATTTTAAAATAAATTTAAAGGAAAGTTTAATAATAACCAGTGCCCCCTTTAGATTTGTCATATAAAAATTATCCCAACTTAAACTTATCTTGAAAATTTTTTTGCATGGTTTATAATTAATCCCTTAATCACCGATTAAAAATTACGCAATTCATTTCCCAATGCCACCGTTTAGCTCGTAGGTAAGCGTATGTGGTGTATTGAAGGAGGGGGTAGAAAGGGAAATAAAAATTAACCCCAAATAAGTAAATCCCGAAACACTGTCAAGGTCGTTTTTTATTTTGAAACTTAGAATAATTTTATGGATGCGGTTTCAAAAAAGATGGTACTTGAAACCTATATATACGTCTGGGCTTCCCTAGCTGGGAGACGTTTATATACATCGGGGGACAAAGTTTAAGTTGTTTTGAAGTTTGGGTCAATGTATAGTATTATTGAATTAAATACATCGTTATTGAATGGGGGAAAATTTCAAATTTTTGGGTTGAATAATGGTTCGTAAACATTGGTTTGAGGAGCATGATATATATATATAATATATATATATATATATATCAGTCCCCCTTTATGGACTTAATGTATTATACCAAAAAAAAAATATTCTAAATGCAATCAAACTAAATTCTCAAAGTTTTCCAAAATAAGGTTAATATTATCTAATAAAAAAAAAAAATAGGGGGGCTGAACAAAAAAATTAAAAGAGCCCAAAAAAAGTCCTTTCAGATAGTATTTAGATATTTGTAATAGCGAAAACAATTTTAACAAAAAAACCATTAAATCTTTTATGTTTGGACTCAGTAAGACAAATTTTTATTACAAAAGTGTACTAATTTCAAAATAAAATTAAAGATTGTCATGCTTTGAAATTTTTGGTTCAAAAATTTTTTTTGAAATATAAACAAACAAAAATGTTAATGTAAATAAGGATTATCAAATGGGAATACTGTACATTTTTTATATATGAAAAAAATCATATGATAATGTTTAATTTTTTTTCTGACATTTTTAAAAAAACACATGTCATTTTTCCCAATACAAAATATCACTTTAAAAAGTTTTAAATACAAAAAAAATGGTAGATCTTTTTTAACTATAATGTGCCTAAAAAGCAAGAACTTAATATGTAAAATGTAGTGAATTTAAAGATTTCATTGATCAACATCACAAGCTTTTTCTGGTGATCTCAATATTGTAAAAGACAAAATCTTAGAAATTTATGAATAAAGGTACTGGTTTTAGATTAAGATTTCAATAATAAAAAATTTCAAAATCAGTTATATAATGATTTTTGGCATTTTTATAAAAAAATGTATTAAATATAGTATGCCATGAGGCATTCAAAAAATTAAAGTAAAATTACAAACGGCAATAAATATAACTATGGTATGAAAATAATATCTTTTTAATAATTTTAAAGTCAGATTAAAAATTTACAAAATAAATTTTTTATAGTTTATGTTGATAAAGTAGGAAATTTTTGCAATCATATGAAAAATTATTATAATTTATTGATCAAAAATTTTTTTTGATAATAATCAGCTTTTATTAAGTCTTCTTTTTCTGATAAGAAAAAATAAATTATCTTGCTTTTCAAAAAAAGTTAAAAATTAAAATTAAAAAAATTTTTAAATTTCCATATTTCTAACCCCAAATTTCATAAAGCCAGTTAAATTTAGGACAGTTAAAAAATGGTTTTAAACATATATCACAAAACAGGCAAAATTCTCCATGAAATATTGCGAAACAATAAATAACCTTATATTCAGCCATTCTTAAAAAAAGCAAATCACTTGTTGAGAAAATGAAAGATAAAAAATTTATTCAGTCTATAGTTTAGATTTTGAAGATCTCTTTAACTCTATTAATATTGATTTTGATTAATATTCTTGTAAATTTAAAAAAGACAATTTATTTAATAATGTTATATGAAGTTTGTTTTCCCACTTAGGTTTGCTTAAAAAAACTATATATATCATAAAGGTAACTATTATCAAGTTAAAAAGGTTCCACAAGGTGGCCCTGCAGAACTGTCTTGCCAATTTATACTTACATTATTTTTTAAAATAGTTACATTAATAATTTAAATTTTATATTTATCGTTATATAGTGATTAATCACTTTGGCAAACAAGCCAATTTTATACCCAAATTAATTTTTATCCCCAAACCCTTTTTAATACAGACAAATAAAAACAAAATGAACAAATTTTCTTGACATACATTCCAAAAAATGAAAAATTTAAAAGTTTCAATATTTATGATAAAAGAAGAATTTAATTTCAATATTAAAAAGTTCCTCATTGGGGGAGTAATGTACATGTTTCTATATTCAAAAAAAATTTTTATTAATTATATACAACGTAATAAAATTTCTTGTGTCAAAAAAACAGACATTATAAATAACTATACACATTTTATTTTAAAAATTGCTTAAATCAGAAATACCCCCAAATTTTTTTTATTAATAGTTAGATAAATAAAAATATTCAAAATAGTTAAATTTAAAAAAATTTTGAGTGATAATAGCTTATTACTATAAACAAATATTTTGATATAGTTATCTCCATATTTAATATTAGATTAGAAAATACTATTATTTTATTCATTTTCCTGGTGTTATTATGTTTTGCTTTTGCACTATTTTAATTTTTATTTCCATTTTAACTTTTTTTTAAGTGCTACTTTCAGCCACTCTTTTGATTTAAATCTGTATTAGGGTATAGAATCTGGCAACAAATTGAATGTTTTTTCCCCAGATTTAGCGCGGATTTGCATTTGGGGGTGCAATTTTTTGGTAAGTTACCTTATTTTGTAATGGATTTAGATTTTTATCCCTTATTTCCCTTTTGGTTTTGCTCGTGTTTTTTAAAAAGGGGGGAAAGGGTTCTGGCCAAAAAAAGTTCCCCCACTTTTATATAAATTAATTTTTTTTATACTAACGTCCTAAGTCAGTATTTTCATGGCCTTTTGATCCATTTTATATTTATTATCTCGATTACTCTTTTGTCCTTTTTGTTTATTTTCCTGCTGTCATGTGTTTGTCGAGTTTATTTTTGGGCTGATTCTTGTTGGGAGAGAATTGATATATATATATATATATATATATATATATACCCTAGATAACCAAATGCTATGTAACTAAACACTTCGACACAGCAATTTTAAAAAAATAAGATTCGTTTCCTCTGTTAATCCAATAACACTGCATTCATAGTCAAATATGTGTGTGATACTACTTTGGGAAGTTTGTTTTACAAATTTTGATAACGACAGTTATTTATGATGATAAACTGCCGGTGTCAAATGACCCAGTGGATTTTAAAAATTTTTTTTGGGTTTAAAATTTCTCCTAATTAACCCAGAACCAAAAAATTTTTACTATGTAATTACCAGAAAAAAAAATTAAAAAAATCAAAAAAAAATTTTCGATCCCAAAAGACCGAAAGGAGAACAAACTAACAGGCTCTGGTGTCAAATTACATCGATGGACGTTCTAGTATTAATGTGCTTTCCAGACTTCTATATATATATTTGTATTAATTTCGGGAATTTGGTGTTTCACGGTTTTTTCTAACGTTAAGTCTTATCTTTCTAATTAGTTAATATCACTTATTTGACAAGTGTTGCAGTGGTGGCGTTACTGTAAATTTCTTGTTTCCCCTTTGAGGGTATAGCCACCTCATTTTCATCAATATCACCATGCCCACCGTCCCTTTTTAACCAGTACATAAAAAATTTCGAAATTGAGTTCCGGTTTGTGTCAGTAACAAACGTAGAGACATGATGAAAAAATTTCAATATTATTTAAAATAATTCAAAATCTAATATTGTTGTAATTCGGAAATGGGAGTAAGTTAACTCTAATTAATGATAATATCTTTAATAAGTGAAGTCAGGGAGACGTATTGGGCTCGACACTTGTAGAACTTCACACAGACAATGATTATAAGACCACAAATCTTATATCAAGATAAGTAAATGTTCTACAAAGTAGTATTCTCAAGAATATAATTTAAAATATCATTATACTCTAAAATTTAGCAACCAACATAGGTTGTATGAATTATTTTCTACATCTGTATAATTCCGTTTTAGGGCATGATTGTTCCATAACTTTCTTAACCCGAGGTCACTTGCGCCTGTCTTTGCTACCGTCGTTGGTTGCGGGGTGTAGAGAGTACCCCAAAGTTTTAATACGTGCATTTAATTATGAAAAAAAATTAAGTCAATTATGTTGCATATTTGTAATTACAAGATGCTTTTTGTATTATACATATAAAATCATTAAATTTATTGCATACAAATGAGACTAACACATTAATTTAAGCTAAACATACAAAATTTTCCTTTTAAAATACATAATTGTATATTTTTTCATAAACCACAAGTAAAACGCATATACCAGTTATTAATTACAAACATATTTTGTAATTAATGATAAAGATAGTATAGAGAGTAGAAAAATTATATTTTAGTAATTTTCTAAACATTCAGAGCAGACTGTTTACATATGCTCAACTGCTCGCAGAGAGTTCTCAGCACCCCGGATAAACTTTTGAAGGTTGTTACTTTTCAATCATCCAAGCGACAGCGATTGCATCTGGTCTGAAGGTTCAATGTCCTAAAATTTGCAGCTACAGAAAAAATCGTGGTTCAGCATATACTTTTTGGAGCCTTAGGAGGCTTTTTCTTGTTGCTGGCGTGTACAGAACACCCCGAGAGTGTGATCGCAGGTTAACAACATACATACAACATAAGGGGATATTTTTCGTAATTTTCGATAGTTTTTAGAAATTTTGATTTATTTTTCAAACCCAATATACAATACAATCTCAAATCAGCTTGTTGATTGTTTAGATGTAAATATTACGATTATTTTTTTTTCACCCAGGTGAAAATTAGACTTTTAAAGACAAAAATTTTGAATCATTTTATTTTTTTGTAAAAATTTTTTTTTAAACATTTTGGGTAAACAATCAATAATCAACCAAGTAGGTAACAGTGCTGTTTTTTTCACGCTCTGGTAATGGTTCACCCCAAATTTTTTTTAGTGTATTTTTAGGATTTACGTTAATTTGGTTTTTTGGAGGATTGTTTTTCCATTTGTACACACACACACATGTTGCATTTTTTTCTTTGGATTTTTTGAAAAATACTTTTTTTCGTGTATTCTTTATTTTCATATTTATCTTTGTCCTTTTTTTAATTAATTAATTTTTTATCTATTGTTTTTTTAAATTTTTCTTCATTGATTTTATTTTTTTTTTTTTTTTCTTCGGATATTCCCCTGATCTATACTAAAGTCGAAAAGGGAAATGTTCCCAATAAACTGGTTTTAAAACCGTACAGCACCCGTAACCCACAAAGCAGTTTTTGGCACGTTTTGCCCCATGGGTAAAAGGTACCTTCTCCGTGACACTCCGCACTATTCTACAAATTTGTAAATTTTTTGAGGGATGGAAGTTGATAAATTTATAATAGCCCTTTCCCGCCCAAACATTTTCGGAATTATTTCGATTTTTAAAGGACTTACAAAAAAATGGGGGAAAACTACACAAAAAGGTAATTTTACAGATTTTTTTGTATATTTTAAAGTAACTGCTGGAGAAAATGTAATTTTTTTGAAGTGCGAAAATTTCATGTACCCCAGCTTTCCGTTTTTTGTTTCTACATACCCAAAGAAAAAACCTCTCCCCCCTTATGAAAAATATTTCGGGGTGTTCAAAAGTTGTTTAACAACTGAATCTTAGAATCGTGACAAATTGGAAGTCAATCATTATACTACTGATTTTACGATATTAAAGTAGAGTGGTGTGCAAGCACAAAGGTTCACATTAAAAATTTTTTTTTATCTGTTAATGGAGGAAAATACTAATATATTTTTTTTGTCTATTTCTTTTTTTAAATAAATATTAAAATTTTTTTTTTTTTTTTTTGTTAAAAGTAGTTATTTTTTAATAAGCTGTTTTTTTTTATGTTAAGCGATATTTTTTAAATAATGCAAAAAAATTAAAAAAAATGTAAAAAAGACCTCTATTCGGGAAATTCTGTTTGCCTTATCCGGGAATCAATCTTTCAAAAATCCCTACTGTGGGCACACTGAATCTTATTGTTAGATTAGTTTGACAAGATCAGCTTGGAAAAAGATCAGCGATGATCAGCTGAAAGTTTTCGATCCCTGTCCTTGAACTTGTCCCTTGTCCCTGTATTTTTTTTTTTAAAATTACAAAAACAAAAGTATTCACAAATTTTACATTCTTGTTTTATGTATTAATTATGCGGAGAATTAAAAAAATACAAAAACAATACAAAAAAAATTTTTGCTTCAAATACACATGGGAGGTGATTGGGGGCAATTAATTTCACGCGATCCCCAGGAGATAGATTTGTTTTTTCAATTTTACTATTAGCTCACACTCTCTATATATTTATTCATTTATCTTGGTGGAATTTTCAATTTTTAATAAAATACTTTTTAAAAACAAAATCAATTTGGGCTAAAATTTTTTATATACATTAAATTTTTTTTGGATGACAATACAGTAATTTAATTATAATTAATAAAAATTAATTCATTAAAACTAATTATTCAAATAATTACAAATTCAGACACGTTGGCATCATTTTGGCGACTTGCGACAAAACTTTAAGAGTTTTTTTTCCTCATGTTTTAAAGGGAAATTTAAATTTTGACACGAAAATTTTTTATACACAAGTGTTTTTGGGTAACAATATGATATTTTAAGTAATTAATAAAAAACAAAAATTTCCCCTTTAAAATTGCGATTCTATCATATGTATATATACATATTATATTAGTTAACTATTTAATAAAAAATAAACTAAAAAAAAATTTTTTTTTGTTGATCTAAATAGGTATTGACTTAATTTTTTATATATATATTACTTGTTTTTTTATTAACATCCCTTTCCCGCTGCCATAAGGAATTAGCATGTAGGGTTTTCCCGATTGATCAAAAAAAGGACACTGCAGCATGGGAAAAAACTGCTATTCATTTTTTTAAAAGGGAAAAAAGGACGGAATTGCAAAAGAATGGAGAGACGAGGTCAAACACGATGTCTGAGAAAGAAGATTCTTAAGATTCTTTATCATATATATATATATATATATGTTGTGTCGTTTGTTAAAAACAAAAAAAAATTAGTTAAATTAATATTTTCAATAAGAACAGTATAAGATTATAACACCGCTTCACAGCAGAGAAGTTGTAATTTTACAAAATATTTTTTCGAAAAAAACCCAAAAAATTAAAAAATATTTATTCGAAATCTTAAAACAAATGCAATTCACAATTTCCCCAAACCCGTTCACAATGCATTTCTGAAGAAAAAAATCGCTAAAAGGAATTGGGAGATACTGGGTTTCTTTTTTTCTATAAGAACGCATTTATTTTCAGGTGAATTTCTTGAGAAATTTTGACAAAATTTCTCCCCCTTTCAACTGAGAAATGGCCCAACTACCCGTGTTTTATAATTTGGAGAACATTTTCACTATCCCAAGCAATATTTAAACTGTTTTTTGGGGGGGAGGAATCTCCGACGGACCTTTTTTTCTAAAATAATTCTGTTTTTTCTTCAAAAATTTTAAAACTGGTTTTTTATTTTTAATGCTGAAAATGTTTACAAAATGTTTCTCCTTTTTAACTGGGAAAAGGCCCAACTTCCCTTTTTTTCATATTTTGTGAGAACGGGCCCCCTATCCCAAACAAAAAATTTAAACCCTTTTTTTGGTGGGGAGGGAAAAACCCCGACGGACACTTTTTTTTAAAATAATTCTGTTTTCTTCATTTTGGCCGGGTTTTTTTTATATTTGAATGCTGAAAAAATAAAAATTGATGCAAAAAAAAGGGGGAAAATCTGTAAAAAAAGCATCCCGGCTCTTTTAGCATTGAATTTTATTTTTTTTTATTTCATTGACTTTTTTTTTTTATGAAATTCAGTTATCGTAGGAATTATTTAATTGGAATGTATATATTTATAACATTTATTACAAATTTAAGTATAAAGTAATGTTTGTTATAAACAAAAATTACATATTATGTAATATATATAATTCAGACCAACAAACTTGCAGGGTGTATAGGGGGTACAGAGACGACTCAGAATCACATTGGAATGCGGGGGTCACCCAAAAGCCGTGGGTTTCGAGCTATGGGGGCAAAATGCAAAAAAAAACAAAACCGCTTTCATTAATGGAACAGAAAATTTTTTTTTTTGAAATTTGTACTAGAACAGGTGTTTGAAATTACGACTGCAAAATGGGGGCGGGGCTTTATATTGGCGCTTTTCCAAAAACCTCAACGTAACTTTTTTGGGTACCGGCGGATGGGTCGTGGTGGCTCATTTCATTAGCCTGCCCCGATCACTGGATCTTATCCATGGACTTCTTCTGGGGTTTCCTGAAAAATTTTGGTGTCCCAAAACATCCGTTCCTCCCGTTGAAGACCCCAGCGCTCCGAAAATCTGGCTACTGAGAGGATATTTACTTTAGATAGTTTTCAAAAACTGGGGAAAGGCCTGCAAAAGCCATTATCCGGGCCCGCCAGATGACTTCTGGTAGCAATTTCGTACACCTGTTGTAGTGCAACTATTTAATAAAATGTTTTTGTCCATAAATGCGTATCTGTCTGTGTTCTTTTTCTTTGCTTCTTAGTACCATAGTTCGAAACGGAGGCATTTGCTTCCCTACATTCCTGTGACATTCCGAGTCGTATCTGTATTCCCTAATCACTATGGAAGTTTGTCGGTCTGGTAGCAAATCCCCATGTATGAATTTAACATAAATTAAAAGAAGTTTTGTACCTGAATGAAAATAATGCCAATAATTCATAATAAAACTAATAAATTTTACTTTATAAATGCCTTGTATGAAGTTTTGTTAAGTATAATATACAGCATGAGTTAAGTAATAAATACGTACAATGAAATAATTGAGACTATATCCATGCTTTTTATTATTTAATTTCACATCTTTTAAGTAATGATTTATTTTGGGTAATTCCAAGCTTAAACAGTCTTGTAGTTTTTCTCTAAATCATATCAAAATTTTGAATTATTTCTTTTCATGAATATTTATTCTACTTAAAATATTTCAGCAAATAAGGAATTATATGAAAATGATAATTTAACTCTAGAATGTCCATCTTTTTCAATTAGACCTGGAAGCTGTTTACGTCGTTTTTTCCGCATTTTTACAGGAATTTGAAGATTTTTCGTGAGTTTTAATCGTTTTCCCTGGTGCTTTGTAAATAATCTTTTGTAACTCTAGGTTAATTAAGAGAGATTTTACAACTAAATATGGCTAGAACGTTCGCTGGTATCGTTCGCTGAACTATATCACTATAAAAATGTCCAGCAAAATATATAGTTCACTAAGAAGATACTATTAGTAAAACAAACTTTTCAAAGTCCTATCGCACATTAATTTTACCTTGAATGCGGTGTTATTGAGTTCATAGTGGAAATTAATCACCTATACTACAATTGTTGTGTCTAAGAGTTTCGTAACATAGTATTTGCTTATCTGCTCATAAAAAGAAATCATTCAATTTTCGAACTTACAAGCAGAACAGACACCCTGGAACAATGGCTTGTAGAAAAGGTCTAAGCCCAGATGAAAATGCTAATTTGCTGCGAGAGATTTCTGAGAATGAATCTGATAGTGGTGGTGGTGTGTGTGTGTGTGTGTGTAGCTTTCTTGCTCTAATTTAGATTCCGATGAAGGTATAAGATTGAGTGAAAGTGACTGCAAAGAATCTGCAGAAATTGCAGATATAATTGATAATATTCCATTAAATCCTGATATATGTCTCTAGGGATGGCACAAAATAGATACCGCATAACTGTAATGTTTCTGGCAGATTTGTGACTCGAAATGTCTTACGACAATCAGTGGTCCAACAAGCTTCGCGAAACATAATGTCAACGTCAATTTTCTTAAGATATAAAAGGTCATAATATATGACAATTGCATGAAATAATATTAAAAATCTTAAAGCTAAACTCTAGGGAATAGTAATCCTGCAGTTGTTTAGTTAAAACAATTATTTTATTTATTTTATATTGGGGTGTCGAAATGACACGTTTAAGGATAATCGAAATCTCGGACGTTCTAGTATTAAGGTAAATTTAGAGATTTTATTGTCAAAACCCTATTTAAAACTCTGAGTTTTTATTTATAACATCTTTAATAATCACCAAGAAAAACGGCACAAATTTTATTTTTTCACACTTTGCTATCCAAAGTGTTTTTAAATGTTTGTTTATTCTGTTAAAAAATGTTACTTGTATGTGTGTGCAGGTCATTAAAAAACTAGATTTAATGAACCTAAACTTCATTAAATAATTCTTCGATTTTACATTCCATTTCTAAAATGATTTGGAGTATTTTAATCAAAATAAAAATCACGAAAAGCATAAAAATTTATTTTGTATAACCAAATAAAATCCAATGATACACTTTAAAAATGATCATGAAAAAAATTAAACAACTGATATTGTTTAAAGCTTTGGTTGCTATCCTCATCAGTTTTCATTGTTTTAAATTAATGATTCAATGTGAAGAAAAGTTTAAATACCATCTAAAATTAATTTTTGTATACTTCATGCTAATCGTGTTTTCTCTAGAGATTAATAGAACATGTGCATACCGTTTATGAATAAGAAAAAAAAAATATTCTCTCTCTTTCTCTTTTTGAAAAAAGGAAGAAAATTTACACAACTGATTTCTTCTCTTCCTTGATTCATTTTTCCAATTAGGTTAATTGTGTTTCGTCCATTAAAAAGATCTCACTGTTAACAGAATAGTAACTGTGTATATGTGTGGAAGCATTTCAGAGGAAATAAAATTACTTTTACTTAAAAGAATTTTTCAAACGTTAAAACACTTTTAGAGGTGCATTTTTAATTACCAAGGGACTTATATACATATATGTAGTCTGTTTTCAATGCTTCTAAATTTATCGACTAACACCAACATATGGAATTTATTTAAAACAAGTACAAAATAAAGGTAACTTACTTGAAAAATATAAAATGTAAATAAAAATTTTGTATAATATATATATATATATATATATATATACAAAGTGTTTTCTTGTATGATTTTATGTATTAGTAGCTCTATTGGGATATTGCATGTTTTATTTCTTTGTAGAAATTTTTGCAATGTTCATTACACATATACATCTTCTATCTATATATGACCTATATATCAAGTACATCTAAAATTAATTAAATGCATGTAATTTTTAAAACTATTTGCAAATTTTATGGATAAAAAACATTTCACGAAATTTAAAGACCTAACTGCAAAAATTAAAATTAATTAAAAAAAGTAATTCAATACTATGTTTCAGGACCAACACACAATATACGAAAATTAATGTTAAGAAAGATTTAAATTAAAGGGAAAATGTTTCCAGGACCACACACATACAGACATATATATATAGGATATATTATAATTGAGAGACACACACACACAAAAAACAGAGAGAGAGAAAATGATTATCACTTTTGAGATTTGAACAACTGAATATTCATCAAATAAATATTAATTATCCACTCATGTTTTTAACACCAAAATTTCATAAAAGCCCTATAAAATTCCGTAGTATTACTAAAGGGTGCAATACATATATCACAAAATCTGGGAAGATTTTACAATCTCTTTTTTAAAATATCATTGGTAACTTACAACACACAGCAATAACTATAAATAGCTTAGAGAATGTCATTATCACTAAGGATATGTTATTTTTTCCATGCACGGCTTTGACTTTGAGGACCTTTTTAATTCTATCAATATTCATGATATGATTAGGGTTCTCTACAGCTAATTTATGATAAATATGAATTATATAATTCGATGAAAAAAGAAAAATTTGATATTCTTGTTAACCTTGTGTTACAATAAAATTTCATTTAAATTTTCAGCTTTATCTTAACC
Source organism: Trichonephila inaurata madagascariensis (assembly GCA_019973955.1). Taxonomy (NCBI): domain Eukaryota; kingdom Metazoa; phylum Arthropoda; class Arachnida; order Araneae; family Nephilidae; genus Trichonephila; species Trichonephila inaurata. The sequence goes on from BMAV01020270.1 coordinate 30,390, forward strand.
TAATATTTTCTTTTAAGTTTTGAAACACAAAGCATTTATGTACAAAATAATAATGATACTAACTTAAGTTAAAATAAGCAAGGTTTATTCATAAAAATAAAAATTTTTCAGTTTTAAATTGGGGCAATTTAGGAAGTTTTAACTCTTGTCGTACGACTTTAAAATACTAAAATATAGTATTATAATAGGTTTAATATAATGTAGTTTGGTACATCAAGTAAATATTCAATTATATCTGCAACATTTGAATTCAGAATACCTGTATTCGGAAGTCTAATTGCAGTATCAGCTGACGACTGATTTTTAGATACATCATTTTCAGTAGTATTCCATCTATTCGAAATATTGTTTCTCACGACAACCTAAGAATGCATTGGGCATAGCATTTTCTTCACGGGAATAAATTAATGATAAAACTTTTAAGTTATATAAACTATTTTAAAGCAAAAATAGGCCATGTAATTAATATTAATTAATTAATAAGAAAAACTCAAAAAACTCAAAACATAATCAAGTAGAAATGATTTTAGTTATGAAACTTAGAATTAAGAACCATTTACAACTAAAAGCTCAAAATTATTTTTAGTAAATTCAATTTAAGACATTGAAAATGCTTTAAAATGAAACCGAAACCAAAATCATAGCTCATAAAACTTCAAATATCTTAAAACTAATTTGCTAACAGATCTGAAATTTCGTGGCAAATATCTCAATGATATAGGCCACTAGAAAATGCAAAAAAATTCCGTAAAAATGAAGTTTTTAGGGTACTGTGTAGCCTTAACAACAAAAGGAGACTAACAATTACTAAAAATGTTATATACACATTATTTTAAATCATTTATGTATCTTATTTCTGTAATAGTTTGTATTGAATTTGTTATTAAAAACATTTTGTGGAATTTTAAATACAAATGACATTTAAATATTTCATACAAATTACCTTTTGATTTACTATTTATATGCACTTTTAAATTGAATAGAAGTTATTTCATTTCATATTTTGCATTAAATTATTTTGAAATGAAAGAAGAAAAATAATACTCTAAATTTGGAGCGTCTATAGGAAAAATATACTTTTGTTATTATGTTCAATATCTTCACATTTAATGCATAAATTAAGCAAAGAAAATGACAAAAAAGAAAATAACCTCATTAGCCAAATGTAATGAGAAGAAATTTTATTTAATACACTAACTTTTGAATATCTATTGGGAAAGTATACTTTAGTTATTATATTTTAAATTTTTCACATTTAACAAATAAATTAAGTAAATAAAATGTCAAAAATCGAAAAAAGAAAAAAAAAACACTTCATTAGCCAAATGTCATAAAATTGAATTTTACTTAAATTGGTTAGATTACATGATGCAAAAAAAAAAAGGAAATTTAATATAAATTAAAATGATTTGTATTTTTTAACAATATAAGTCATAAAATTTCAATAATGCTGTATAATATTTCAAAAAAAAAAAATTCTTTAAGCCTTTAACTTATTTTGACGTAAGCAAATGATTCTTATGTCAGCAAGATTTTATTTTTTCTTTCAAGAAATGAGAATGACCAATCAAAATCTCATTTGGGTAAAGTGTCATTAATAATTTCCTGAAACATAATTATATATTAAATTCTGCCACTTATTTCCTTAGATTCATCTACGTGTCAGAGGTTATTCAGCCGTATTAATCTGTATTCTTCGATCATTTTAGAGTCATATTATGAATTGTTTGAATAAGTCTTCTCATTAAGTTTAGTCATAATTTAAGAATAATGTGCAAAGACAGAAGAAGGAAAAATTGCTTTCGTTTCGAATTTAGAACAAAAGAAAACTTAAATCCACTAAGTTTTGAAACAGTTTCCATCTCAGTTCAAGTTCTCGAAATAATATGTTAGATACATCATCATTGTCACCTTATTCAGAATCATAAATTATCCTTTCTTTAATTCTCCCCCACCTTCCTGTGAAATCTGTGAAACCACCATGAAGCAATCAATCACATGAATGTGTCTTTTAGATTTTATTCTAAAACCGAACCTTCCACCCTACCCCAAAAAAACGTTTTTGTCGAAATAAAATAACAAAATTGATAAACGATTGAGTCATTGGGCAAACTGTCAAATTCAGAGGTGGTAACGTTCAAGAATGGCAAAAAATTGCTTTTGGGCTATTAAGAAAATTACCAGCCAAATGGAAAAATTGGGTATTAATCTCTTTGAGATTTTTCCCTTTTTTTCCCCTCTCTTTGCTTTTGTGGAAAGCATTTCGCTCTTCTTATGTCTTAATAGTTTCATAACAATTAAATCTGTCGCAAAGAAACATTTAGAAGTAAAAGATAAAAAATGACCAATTCTCTAACGTAGCGTCCCGGTCCATTTATAGGTGGGTATTTTGTGATACATATGTTTCAATTGGAAGATGTTTCCTTTTTAAATTTACTTATTTGTAAATCTCCTTGTTTGTAAAAACAAAAGGAAATATTGATGGAAACGCAATGATTTAAAAAAACCTTTGTTAATTCTTAAAATTGATGTGAAAAAGAGTCATTTTTGAAAATAATTATGCTTGAATTCTTGATTCTAGTTTAAACATATTCGATGATTGGAAGGGTTTGAAAAGAAATTATAAGAATAAAAACTTAATCGCTTACAAAGTAAAAATTGTAGAAGGAAAAAATCAAAAAACATTTAAACACTTCAATGTGAATTTTAATGGAATGATAGCTTGAGAATACGAAGTAATTAATTATTTATAAACTAACCAGATAAATTGCAACATATTCCTTAATTTAATGCATTCTTTCCCTATTTCTTATCATTATAAAACAGGAATGTTTTTACGAATACAAATGGGCATCTTACTTACATTCATTTATACAACTAGGTAGACCTGTGAATATTTTTTTACGCTCTATCTGGTGTATCTGGCTCTTTCGCAAAATGCTTTATATCGTTAAATGTGTGACATATTCACTTCCAACTTACAATAAAAATTATTAGTCATTTAACCTTTTAAATATTAAGGTATGCCTTATTGATTTTAAAATGTTTACAAAAACTTATTTGTTTCTACTAAAACATAGCGGATGGTTCTATTCGAAACAAAAATACAGCTGGATTTGTTTCAATGAATATAACTGACACATCTAATTATTCTTTGCACATCTCCCGAAGTATTTTCTTCCTTGTTACATGTTTCACTAATCTTTGCTAATACTTAATCCTACAACTGATCCCGCTTAACAGATTTGTCCCATTTCCACAGAGTACAAGTCAGCGGAGAGATTTGAAATATTTTTAAACCATATCTAAAAGAAGTGAGAGGAAATTATTTGATCATGTATTTGTATGAAATTATAAACATTGTGTCACTTATAAACTTGGCAGCTCTTTGCTTTGGTAACTTATTTATTTTTGTACGAAATTCACTGAAGGGCTTATAATATAATACACTACTAAACATAAGAACACATTAATTAGGAATGTTATGAGTTGCATTATCGTACAGGAGTAATTGATTGCTTATGAGATATTCTGTTAGGTGTGAAACAGGAAAATTATTGGCAACGAAGTTTGCAATTTTGTATTACGATTAAGTGGAATTGGTAGTAGAGGAGCAAATACAAATTCATCAGTTCAGAAATGAGTAACATTTTTAAAACGTATTAGATTTGATTTGAGAAATAGACTTAAATACCATAAGAAAATATATTACTTTCATTTATATTCCCTAAAAATTGGCTTTATTTTGATAATATAAAAACGATCTGTGTTTATTTCATAGGGTATTCACACAACTATTGTAATTGTCAACTATTGTCAATTCTTTTATTATATTGAAAACCGTACTAATCCCTTACATCATTTTTTCAAAATTATTTTTAAGGATAATCACACACAGAATGTATTTTTACAAGTTATATTTGAACCACGTATCCAAAATATTTTTCAAAAAAAGAAAAGAGAGTACAGAACTTGATTTTTGAACTTAAGTTTTGGTTAACCTAATTTTTCATAACTATTCACTTGTAAATTCAACAATGATAATTTACAGAAGGAAAATATTGTAAATATATATTCTCTACACATATGTTTTTAAGTTCTTAAAAGTAATGCGTTTTATGTAACTTTTATGTAGCCAAAGTGGCTGGGTATTTGTAATTCTTTAAATAATTAGTTTTAATTAATTAATTTTTATTAATTATAAGTAAATGATTGTATTGTCATCCAAAATAATCATGTATGTAAAATTCCAGCTCAATTGAACGTATCAAAATGTGTTTATTAACGAGTGAAAATTCCACGTAGATAAAATTAAATAAATAAATAAATATACAGAGAGTGTGAGCTAATAGTAGGAATTGAAAAAAATAGATTGGGTTCGTAATCCATTTGTGATAACGGATGTATCTGTATATAAATTAATTTTGAATGAATGAAAGAACCAAGATTTAATTTCAAAATACTCGAGGTTTAATTTCAAAACATTCAGAAGAGTCTCATAATTCATTTTGGATAAAAATTAACCCGCTACCGTCGTTACTCGCGGGGTGTAGAGAACACCCTAAACTTTTAACACGTGTATTTAATTATGAAAATAAAATTAAGTCATTATGAAACATACTTATAAAGTACAAGATGTTTTTTGTATTATACAAATAAAATTATTAAATTTATTGCATACAAAGGAGACTAACATTAATTTAAACTAAACATACAAAATTTTCACACATTTTAAAGCACATAATTTTATGATTTTTCATAAACCAGTATATATATATATAACACGTATATATCAATAATAAATATACTTTATAATTAATGAGATAATGATAGTAGAAAGTAGAAAAATAATATTTTAATCATTTTCTAAATATTCAGAGCAGACTGTATACAAATGCTCAACTTCTCGCGGGAGTTCTCAGCCCCCCAGATAAACTTTTGAAGGTCATTACAGTCCAATCATTCGAGAAAGAAGGATTGCATCAGGCCTGAAGGTTCAATGACCTAAAATGTGCAGCTATAGAAAAAATCGCGGTTCTGAGCATTCTTTTTAGAATACTGGGAGGATTTTCTTGTTGCTGGGGTGTACAGAACACCCCGCGCGAGTGATCGCGGGTTAAAGGCGATTATTTCATATAAGCCAAAAAAGCTCTAAAAATATTGTTACAATTATCTATATTTTATTTATGTGAATTTGAAATATTTCCAGCATTAATAAATATAAAATTGAAAAAAAGGTCTTGATTTTTAAATCCAAATGACGAAATGAGAGTGACATTATCTTTTGACAACCAAATATAAATGAAATTATCAAAGATTATCTAGCTCAAATTTCGTGTTAAATTTCTTATAATTAATTACTCATGAAATATTTTGTTGTCTTTGTCGTACATATTATTTTATTTAACATTGAAAATTGTTATCATAAACTATTTTGCATATTGTATTACAGATAAGTGAAATTATTTTATTTTATTTTTAGTGTGCGGTCAAATATTAAAATTGTTAAAAGTGTTCCGCACAAAAAAAAGGGTTCAGAATCATTGTCCAAGAGAAATACAACACAGTAAAAAAAAATGGAAACAATTTAATATTCCTTGTGTTGCTCGATACTATTTAAGAACTCACAGGACTCTAAAATTGCAAATTTTTCATTTTTTTAAATACATATATGTTAAAGCCTCAGTTTTTCTGAGCATTTTGGTACCAAAATTGTGTTAATACTGGGAAAACTTTCGAAGTTATTGAGAAATAAGTAGTGAAACCCTACTTCTTTCTTCTTAACTTCATTTTTCTCAAAAGAAAAAGTTTTAGCTTACGCGCAGGATTTCTCAGAAACTATTTATGATATCAATTTAAAATTTTATGTATGTGTTCAAAATAAGGCTCTTCATAAGTTATACATCAATTTTCAAAAAAAAAATAATAATAGATTTTTTTTAAAATTTGAATTTGAATTTATTTTGTTCTTAAAAGTTTAAAAATTTTGTTATATTTGTATTTAAAAATCCTTTTTTTCTCTAAATTTCTTAAACGTTTACATAATTTCGAAAATGAACATTTTTATACCAAGTAAAATTAATTTTGTAAATTTTGATCCTGCATAATTCTGCGCAGTGTAAAATACTGATTTTCATATTTTTGAAAAATTGTCCAATTTTTATTTCGTTACAACTTTTTAAATTTTTTTTTCAAATTCTCTGAAAATTTGAGAAATAATTTAAACATATATGGTTATCATGTGATAAAATTTTCAAATTATTGTTTTGTTTTATCACTAAGTTAAATGGTTTGAAGAAGGATGTTTTTTTCGAGTGCATACATATCTGTTAAGAGTCCTGTGAGCCCTTAATCCATGTACCAGTTGTGGTACACTGCCTGGAGGTTGGAGACTACAGAATCAAACCATTCTCTCTGCATTTAATTGTGTTCTAAAAAGTCTTCTAAATTTTATTTCAAAGTATGTAAATTTTAAGTGCTAATTTAATTGTTTTAAAAAAATAGAATTACAGTAATTCATTCACATTGTTTTCTTTTCTGTGACCAAATAATTAAATGAGTATCATTCTATTTTAATGTTAAATGAAACTTAAATCTCAGCTATCTGAAAAACTTTCATATATTATTTCATAATATTTGTTAAATATGCCAAATACATTTTATTAAAGATACACTACAGACTGAAGAAATTCAAACCAATTGTTCCCCCTCATATTTATCCAAAGTAAGACGATAGAATCAACTATATCCAACGGGAAGGAGAAAGACGAGATTCAAAGATACTAAAATACACTAATCAGGCTCTAAAGATGGCCAAGATTAAAGAGAAGGATTGGTTAATTAGGACCTAAGTGAAAAGTTGTCAACAAACAGAGAACTGTGATGTCAAGATGCATTAGGGTTTCCTTAGAGAATTGAAAAGTAATTCATTTCTGGATACGATAAACTATGAAATGCTTCCAGAAAAGGGGATTTTAATGGGGAAACTTATTCAATCCGATGTTTAAGAATTAAGGTTTCTAGAGAAATAGGACGAGAGTATAAAAGAAGGAATGTGTTAAGTGTCATGTAAATTTTAAGTTGACAAATTGATATTGAGGACACGTGGGACTCAATGTTCTAGATTCTTTAATTTCTGTAGGATCTCAATAAAATTTAATTAGAATAATCTTTAGGGTCCGTTTATTCATTTCCTAATATTAGTTCACATTCTCTCTCTATGCATCTTGTTCAAATTTTCAATCGTTAATAGAATACTTTTTCTTCACCCACTCAAGTTCAAATACATTTTTTTAAACTTGTAGTGGATGACACTTGATGTTAATACAGTTTTTTCTAATATTAGTCCATTAATTAAACTTAATTAGGAATAAATATTATAAAACAAAAATAATATTCCAACAGCCTATATAGAAAGGAAAATGGAAAATTTCAAGGTAAATCCCTTTCTATTTTGCCACTTAATATTAACATCCTGTCATATGTGTATACATATTTATATTAATTTGTAATTATTTAATAAAATGTACCTAAAACAAATTTCTTCTTTGTTGACCTAAGTAGGAATTGACTTTAATTTTTTTATATAACTTGTTTTTTATATAATTTTGAGTTTGAAAAATATTTTCCTAGCTGTCTCATTTATTATAATGTTATCTTCATACATTCCTAAGCATCTCTTTCTCATTTCAGATTTAAAATAGTTTTATAAATTTTCTACATTTATTTAAGCACCAAATGGAAAATGTGACATATGCGGTTTTTCTAACTGAATAGTTATTAAAATTGATAAATGTCGTTTTTGTGAAATAGGGATAGAATGGGGCATTTTGAGAACACAATAAAATTCCTTTTGTGAAAAGTATCATTCATATCAGCAAAAATGGACTAAAAAAATTTTTTTAAATAAAAAATAAATGATTAAAAATTTCACTGATTTAATAAAAATTCCGAGATTAATAATGAATAGTTTCTAAAATTATATATTTAAAAGTGTTTTTTAAATCTATGGATACGCTCCCAATGCCTTTCTTTTAAAAAATCTTATGATCGTAGTTATGAAAGCAAGGAGCACTAAGGTTTTATTTCATATGTACTCGTATTAATTCTCCGCTAGGCGCTCTTCAAAAAGTGTCTTCTAAAAGCACGCAGCATCTCTCAGATTCATCACCATATTTTACGTTTGAAGATGACTTAATAATTGTATTTGTCATATTTTTGGCATTACAAAATATATTTAACATAAAATAATATTTAAAATATAATCAAAAATTGAAATATTTAAACGAAAAAACTCAAAAAAAGAGAATGGTTAGCTATCATTGTGTCACCACAGTTTACATTTTAAGATGCCTTGTTGCAGTCTTTACAAATCACCTTACAATGTTCAAGGCACATGGAATTTTGTTAAATACATTACAAAATTTTAATAATCTTTTCTTGATATCCTGATAAAAGGGAAACAGTACCATCTGTTCCATGTTCCTGGTGATTTTTCTATTGGTTTTGCTTCTTGAAGGGAGTGTTGTATGTGAGAGATTTCTTGAACCCTGAGTCAAAATAAACGGGAATGCGAATGTAACACTCAAACAGTCTTCGCAGGTGCTCTAATAAAAGTTCGTGGCCTAGTTTTCCAGAGACATGTGAACGAGGATCTGAGTGATTTTGATTCCCATATAGATATTTTAGGAGTTTATACCAGCTACATTGAGCATTGAATAAAATACAGTTACTGGCTGGGCACGCGACATCTCTCCAATGCATCTCAGCTGCAAGCAGGAAAAAATTATCATACAGAAGTTGCAAAATACTTGTTTCGAACTATTTTCGTATAAAATAGAAAGAAAAAAATACTACATTATGTTACAAGAGGAAAAAAATCAAAATTTATGAAAGAATAATAAGTCATAAAAACTGACATTGTTGGACGAGCAGCATCTATCAGATTCAATCGCCCCAGCCGTCTGAAATATAAAGAAATCGGGCTCGTTGTTGGCATTGAATCATAGGGCGAGTGTCGAAAGGTAGATAGACAAAGGAAGGTCATGTTCTATCTCACCGTGTAGACGCAGCACTGAAACTAATACATCTTAGAGATTCGGAGGTCTAACGCGATGGGTTCATAGGGTGTGTCACAAAATTTATTTATTACTAAGAAATAACTAAGAAGCCTGGATAAAATTTAATCTGCTCATTAATTTATCTTTATGAACATTACGTTGTATATTACAGCTAATAATGCTTATTTGTTTGATTCTAGGAAGCCAAAGATTGAAATAGTTTGCAAAAAATAAGGGTTTGTTGGTTGATTACGTTCCTTCATTTAAAAGGTTGGAGAAACCCGACAAATCTATGATAAAATTAAAGTTCTTTTAACCCGGCACTTCTAACGCATGATACGTCATACCCACCGTCTAACTTTTTTCAACGCTCCTTCTAAACCCTTTTGGAAAATTGATAGTTTCTCATGAAGCTGACATCAAGGTCATATCCTTTGAGGAGTCTTAGCTTGTAGGTGAATTCTAAGTATATATTTTTGGATACCGCCTCTTCGAGTATGGCATACCCTGCGCGTGAATCCCTGTTACTGTTCTGAATGCATGAGCACGTTTTAAATCTTCCTTATGCTATGGCTTATTATAGTAGTTATGATGAAGAAATGTGATATTTAAGCAATTTAATACATAGAGAATTTAATAGATATACTACAACAGTATTTTCGGATGAAGAAATTCTGTTCGCGGTTATGATGAGGAAGAATCGAATGATGAAGAGTATAACAGCAAGTAGGATTCCTCTACTGAAATCGATCCAGCTTTAGAAGAGGGAGACGCAGTTGAAAATATATGTTTATATATGCAGAGATACAAAAGCATTTGGGAAGAACTTAATTTTAAAAGAGACAACTGGTACACATCTTAGCCAGAGTCAGATGAACTTTTGAAAAAAAAAATTACTGCAACAATAAGAGAAGAGAAAAAAGAAATTCAAAATTTTTTGAATTAAAAAATAGAGAAGTTTACTCTTATATATTTAGTTTTAAAAAGATACAGATTTTAAAAAAAATTAAGATCTAGGGAAAACATCATAAAATTAAAGGAGTGTATAAACAATGTACTGAATGCCCTTATAAAAAGAACAGAAAAACTAAATTTGCATGCGCAGAACCACGATTTTTTCTGTACCTGCACATTTTAGGCCATTGAAACTTCTGGTATAATGCAATCATTTTCGCTCGGACGATTAAAACTTAATGACCTTCAAAAGTTCTTCCAGGGTGCAGAGAAAATCCCTCGAGCTATTACGTCATATTTTTCTACTGCGATTATGTCTACCATTATATGGTTCTGGACATAATATTTTTGGGACAAATAGTATACTATTTTACATTTTGCATAAGAATTGTTAAGAAAGAAATTAACAATGATTACACACTCCGAAAAAATAAAAGGCATATACCTTTATCCTTCATCACTAAGTAAAAGTCTGGCACGTCCACTCTTAGCTTTCATCATAAAACTTGATGGCATTAGTTTCTCATTAATAAAAAAAAAAGCGTTCGGCTCATCTCTACAATGCATGGAAATTAACAAAATTTTAGTAGAAACCATACCGGGTGTGAAAAACCCGAAATAAAAA
>BMAV01020271.1:0-74577 GCA_019973955.1 Trichonephila inaurata madagascariensis
TTTAATAATATATTATATATATATATATATAGTTGGCTGGCCAAAAACCTGTTAAACCCTACATTTATTAATTTTTTCTATATATAAGAGCTGTCCTAAGACAGCAATGTTTATAGCACTGTGTGTGGCCCATCCATATATTTATATACTTTTAAATTTATTGTTTTTATAATTTCTAATGTATCCTTTCTAAAATTTTGTATGGTTAATCTTACAATTTTGGTTTTTTCTTAGTTTTGATGCTTATTGATTATTCATCTCTCCATAATAGAGAATTTTAACTATATATATATTTAATTTTCTTAACTTATTTTTACTGAAAATATTAAATGCAAAATATGATGATTTATTTGCACAAATATATTTTCCTTAAAAATGGATCAACTGTTCACACTCAAACACTCTTCAAATTTAAATCTCTTGAACTTTTACTGCTATTTTGTGCCTACCTGTACTCTTGTTATCTGATTACACCTCCTTCTGCAAAATCCAGAGGAACAAGCGGCTAGATATAATGTGGCACGTTGTTGATCCTCTTTTGTGGTCCACTAAATGGACGGTACTTTGATGCTTGGCTTACAAATTATCCTATGGCAGAAGTTATAGTTGATGAAATCGGGCATTCACTAAGAAGATGCTCCTTATAAATCAGCGTTAGCGTTCTCCTGGAAATATCCAAGTAGGCGAATAAAATTTGCAATTTAGGGAATTGGTCAGCCATGAATTCTTTAGAAGAGAAATTATGAAATGGGTTGAATTATTTTTGTGGAATTTGAATTTATATATTAGTTCTCTCTCTCTTCCCAATATTTATTTTCTTTTACTCTCTTTGCATAACTTTATTGTAACAGAACTCTGTTTGCTTATGTCTGCATGAGTAAACACAAAAACGCATCACTTAAAAGACTTCTATGACTGCGAGGATATTTCTTTTATATTTCGAGCTCATTCCGCAAAAAATAGCCGCTATATTTATATTTAAAATGCAATGATATTGAGAAAAATATTCAGTTTGTTTTCATATAAGATCAAGAACCCATAAAATTTTTACATATATATAATTAATTGCTTAGTAAGTTATTAGAAAACATAAAGATTTGAATGAAATATTGTGTTAATTTATTGAAAAGCTGAAATTTTGTAGAATATTTTATGTTAATTATAATTATTCTGGTCTCATCAGTTTTACGAAAGTCCTTAAATGATATTTAATCAGGTAAAATGATTTCATCTTTTAAAATTAAAAAAAAAGTTATTAATGCTTTGCCACAATTTAAACATAGTGCATAGATAATTAACGTAATATTTTTAAATATTTCTATAACATACTGAATTTTTTAGAAAATTTTAGAACATTTAAAATGTATTAAAATAGCAAGTTTTTAAATAAAGGAAAAATAAATATTTAAATTTTAACCCTTGATTGAATTTAATGTAAATCAAACAGCTTTCAAACACCTGTTTTACTTAAGAACGGGAATATACATCTTTTTTCATAAAAACTAGATAACGCCATATGTGTTCTCGCAAGATATTATAAATAGTTCCTTCATAATTACTTTAAAACAGTTATTTTTTTCATTTTTGCTTATTATTTATAAATGTAAAATTATTCTGTAATATTCAGACATTGTGAATGAAAAAAATGCATGTATTTAATATTCTAAGAGTATATGAGGTACCCATTTTTTAAAAAAATGTAAGATATCAGCCAAATAAATAATAATTTAATGAAATAATAAATGCAAAATTATTTTTGAAAAGGAAAGCAACCTTAAAATAATCTTTTGAGCTTAAATTTTCATCTTTGATCCAAATTGAATCTTCAAAATCAAAGCATAGTTATAATTTGAAAATTTAACATTATTTACAATGGCATTTAAAAAATCACTTCCTAAATTATTCATTTTTACGAAGAATTTGTAAGACAACTAAAATTTCTGAATATTTAAGTTGGTGTTCTGTCTCAAGAACAGTTTAGTTAATACTAATGAGATTTAAGAACTAAATATACTTCTTAGTAAACTTTGACGAGTCGTAATAAAAACCGAAACATATTTTGATATAATTTTCAAGTATTACAAATTTCAAAGAAAAATAATGCTGTACTTAATGCATAATTTGTAAAATTCTAAACTAAAAACTAATAAGTTTCAGTAAGAAAAATTATTAAATTTCAAAAAGGAATTGAAGAAATGAATATATATCTAAAAATAAATACGAATTTATATTGAACTAACAATTTTAAGACGTATCTTATGTTTTAAATATCTGTTTGAAATTAGTCTAACTTTATTTTATGAATTAAAAATATATGTAATGAGCTATTTACAGTTAATTTTCCCTTGTAAAATATATAATAGAAATAAGCACGTTATCTTTTTTTAATTGAAAAAATTCTTTAGGCCTAATTTTGAGTTTCTATTCGATATTTAACCATATATTTTAATTTACGAAAAAATTTTTAATCGCCCTATTTTTCTCTGAAAAAAATGTGCTTAATACTTTTCCTTCTATATAGTTACGCGATATTTATCAAAAATTTTTTATTCATTAAACATGTTAAGAAAATTAAAAGATGCTATGTGATGGATAGATATATGCGTTAATGCATAAGAACCCCTCTTTTAAAATTAGGAATTTACCTGAAATGTATATTTCAGGTTCGGTTCCTACTCTATGATATTACATCAAGTTGATCATTATACTCAGTCATTAATTGTTAAAAATTATCTTTACTTTATTACGTACATCGATAAGTTGAGCTTTAAATAATTTCAGTTGTGCACATTAAAACTATTCGTAACAAAACATCATATCAATTTATTACATGTTTCTTTTATCTGAATTATTTGATGCTTAAAAGAAGTACTTTAAAAAATATTCTCAATTGCAAAGTACAGGAATAAAATACTTTAACATATATTTAGTTCATCAGTTACTTTACCTTTAAATTAATTAATTAGCACCTATCGAATACATCCCAGAAAAGAGCATAAAAGCACATCTCCCTACACACGAAATCTTTCACAATATTCAGTCGACCCCTTCCATATCTAAGACCCCATGCCTCATGCACCGGAATTCAGATTTACGTGTGGCCAAGGAAACACCCGATCACGCGATACAGCGATCATCGTCCTCCCCCGCTTACCGACCCCCTACCTTACTTCTGACATTTTGGGCATACCATGATTCCACAAACCTCAGAATCTTTCCTCACAGGTATTAAATGCCCTTCGAGGAAGTTAGAATAGGTCAAGGATTTTTTTTGTGTGTGTTTTGCCCTGTGCCATTTATGGGTGTGGATGTAAATGATGGTGACAGTGATTAGTCATGGAGCGCTTGGAAACGATCGTTCCGTTTAGGTTGGATGATGAGTGTTTTGTAAATATTTAAAAGTGGCTTCTGTTGTGGGTATTTTATGTATCTATCTTACGTTGTGGTAAAACACAAAAAATTGTCTCATAAGCATGTAGTGTGTGTAGTGTTAGTATTCTTTTGTATATAATGCTATTTAGGGAACAAATTTGAAGTGTTCTTTTAATAATTCCAGGTGAAGATGATGCTAAAAATGCTACTTTTTACCAGCAGTTTTATTTATTTATTGTTCTCTTAAGTAGAATTTAAAAATAAAAATTGTTGAATGCAGTTTGATAATTGAATATTTTCTTGTTGTTGAGTCAATATTATGAAATTTATCGAAGCGTTCTTTATATTGATTGAAATTGACTGAATGTTTGATGCTTTTAAATGTAACCAAAGAAAATTATTCATTTAAATGAGCTATGCTTTTTGAATTCGGCAGAGTAAATATACAGCCCATAATTTATTATCATCTCCTCCTGAACTGAATTAGAAATGAATAATAACTACCCTCTTATTTAATTGTAAAAATTTGTTTGTTTAAATTATAGGCCCCCAAAGTGATCAGTACACTAGAAGGGTCCATTTGACTGCTGTGGGGGCTCAGGGAAAATGAAAATTAATTTAGGGATAGGTGGACAACTTTAGGGTGTTCGCTTAAGATTTGATACAAAGTAAAGTATATATGACGCCTTTTCATTATTATAAAAGTTAAAATAAATTAATCACTAGATTTTTTTATGTTGTTAAAAATACTAGATTAAATATTACAAATAGGTACAAATAAATGCAAGTAATGAAAATCGTTTCAAGGTACAAGTTGAGGTATGGATTTCCGTGGCCATTTACTATGAATTTTAAGTAGGTATTAAATATCTCCACTATAAGCAATAACGTCTAAAATATGGCATTAAATCGATTATTGTATAAAACATGTCCTAAATCAACAGATGTGAAGTAAATGTTACAAATTTGTCGTAGTTTTGAAAAGAAGGTAATATTATTCTTTGCATTGATAAGAAGATAAATTACGTTATGTAGTTATTTTTGAATAATTTTGATGTCTTGAACATAAATTAATTAATTTATTAACCGAAGTTTTATATATATATATAACATTTTCATTTTCATTTACTATTTAGGACATCAAAGTTAAATTCGTATTTTTTTTATATAATGCATGTTAAATAGAGTTATTGCACTTGGTAGTTCATAGACAAACATTTGCTGTAAAAAGGCACCGATAGACACAGTAAGTTACTGATTGAGATCAAATTACTAAAAGTATTTGAAAGAGTACAAAGAAATGTCATCATATCAAAAGATTATAAGAACATTACGTTAAAACATGAAGACTATCAGAACAACATTTTAAAAATAAACGCATTGCGTGCATGTTTTATTTGTTTATTACATAATAGTGTTACGAAATTATAATATGATAATTCGTACAGTCAAAATCAAACTATTTTTTTTTGCTTAAACGCTTATTAAAGAATATAGGAAGTTAAACACGGAACACGTCTTAGTGTTTTTAAACACAGAATTTAAAAACTTCCAAAAATATTTCATTGAAGAAAATGGCTTTTATCTGGTGGAAATAGGTAAAAGAATATAGATAAATAATATTAATTATTCTGTAAAAATTAATAATTTCAAACACAAACTAATTGAAAGAATAATAAGTTACGTTAATGGATTAAAAGTATTTTTTTAATTTTTAACAATAATATAAACTAGTGTAACATATTTTTACAAACATGAGAATAACAAATTTCCACATTTGGAAATGCAGAATATATACATGATAATGTACATATAACTATATTGTTTTGAGGGGGACGGAGAAACTACTCTGAATACATTTGATTTATTTAGAACTAAATTATAACACACTTTTTTATTATTCAAATATATATATATATATATATATTGAACAACGCTTTATTACAATTAGCACCTAAACTTTTCAATACTAGCGCCTTTTTAATCACAATTTTTATCGCGCCCCTTATACATTAATAAATTACTGAATGCAATAATATTGCACTTTGACGCTAAAGAAGCTACAATACACGATCTTAATTATAAACCGTACAAATTAATAACATAAGTAAATTTTGTATATGTTACTTTTAAGCAAAAAAAAAAATTAGTAATAGGATAATTATTATGTTATTTTCCTTTCTCCTAATTTTTTAAATTGGAACTTATTACCGAAATACGGTGTTGGTGGCTGCTTAAGAAGACAATACTTAGTATCAGCTAAATAGAAAAAAGAAAATAATAACTCAGAGGGTCAATTTCTAAAAAACTTTGAAAACTTTCTTATTGCAAGACAAGCCCAATAAGAGTCGCTAATATATTAAACTTGTTCTTAATTCAGTATTATTAATAAGATAAGTATTAAATTTTTATATATATGTTAATCTTAAGTAATATAAATTTTAAGTAAATTACTTTTTAAGTAAAGGTTAGTATGTTATTTTTCTTTCTCCTAATTTTTAAAATTGAAACAGATTGAGAAATAATATTTAATTAGATTTATTTCCTTAAGATCCATTCTAAAAGTACAAATGTCATTAAAATAGACCTTAATCTATGTTGCTCTTTATCATATCCATTACATACGCGCATTCTCGCAGTTCATGTGAGTCTAGGAAACCTAACAGACGTCTGCACAAAATATGTAAAATGCTGTACCTCATTGAATTCTAGTCAGTCTTGGCTGAATCGATTAGCTACTGAATCTCTCTTGAATGTACATTTCATAATTCACGCGTTAATTGTAATTCACGGTATTAAGTATTTACGGCAGTGGATTATAACAAAATCATATATATTTTTAAATCTGCAGCGAGCATTCGACGATAATAAAATCAACAAGTACCATAGACGAGAGGAACCTTGATAGTAAGTTACGAATGGGTTAGGATATACATTTCAAAATACTAAGAGAATACTCAACTGCCGAAAAAGAGATCTTCATAGATTTCACATCCAATGAGAAGAGCGAAATTAAAGGGAGGGCAATTTTGTAATAAATCACTCTTTGAATTCTAAAATGAGGTGGATGCTGAATTTTTCTGCACTGAAAACAAAAGCATTTCGTATACTATTACCATTTTAACATCATGTACCTTTGTGAACCCGGATTTTCTGCGATGGCTACTTTGAAGACAAAATATGGGAATCTGAGCTAAATGTAAAAAATAACTCTGAGTCTATATTTCAAATTTTAGCCTTCCTTTGAAAAAGCTTTTGCTCTGCAAGACATAAGCCCATGGAAGTCACTGATAATTATTAAAACTTTGTTCTTATATACTGGCTGAAGTACCCACTCTTAACACGAGTTTATTTTTTAAAAATGATAATACATTGTCTTGATATAATAGCTTAATTGTAAGGAGAGTAAAACCAGGGTGCATGACAATGTATACAAAATGTAAAATGATTTATTGAAATGAATACTCATATTATAAGCGGTTTTGAATGAACTGTAATTTTAAGCCTCGCAGAATGCTACCCATTTAGAGATAAATGTTAGAAGTAATAAGGAAATAAAAATTCTAATGCATAACAATTGTGTTATTTTTTTTTTTTAATATTTAAAACTTGAGAAAACCCGTGAATAGATGACACTCAACGTGTATATTCTGAGGGGTGAAGCACCCCAATTCTTTTCTTATAATTTTCAATATATACGAAAGAATAAAATATTCAGTGAATTTAACTAAGAGAAAATATACTTACCTATTTCAAGGGATTTTTTTCTATTTGTCTTTTTCATAATTGAGAAAATATCCAATAAAACTGAACTATTCTTGTTCCAAATGTGCGTGACCTTAATAAAGGACACAAATCACGAACACTTTTGCTAACATTACAGGTCAAGTTATTTGCAAAACCATGTCACATTTGTTCACGTTATTATTGTAATTTTAATGTCGCTTTGATGATCGACAAATACTGTTGAACTTTTCTTGTTTGCGTCTTTTTGTGGCAGGGCGAGTAAATTTTGCGGTACACTTATGGCTTCATATTTTCTTGATAAGAAGTTCTTAATGTAGCTATTAATTTTCCTTTTATTTCATGTTTATTGCTTTTCTCAAATTTACTTTCGCTAACATGATTAATATGCATTATTTCAGCAAATGTTTCTGTTGTTTGATCAGCTTCAATTTCCTTTCCAGAGATCACAGATGCCCAATTCTTTTTATATATTCTGCTCATTTACATTTATAAACCATAATCAGTCGTACAATATCACAATTAAAACCACTAAGTTATTCATAGGAAAAATGCGAAAGCATGTTCAGAAAATATTTTTTGAAAAATAGTGGTCGTGCCGAACTCGGTCAAACAAGTACCTTAAGATTCACAAAAAGTTTGCCACTCTCAAAAAGGAAATATGTTATCAATTCATTTTTAGCTCCCATTAAGACTGTCATATTAGAAGGATTACTCTGTATGTCAGGTCATTGGTAACAAATAAACAGTTTGCAGAATTAACGATTTTGTATTATGTTTCAGTATACACATAAAAATAAATCTTAGTCGATGCCTTCAAAGTGCTCCAATATGCTTATCCATATGTATCATAAAACTCTTTCTCATTGTGAAAAAAAAAGCACAAACAGAATTATATAATTTACAACTTCCCTAAAAAAAGGGATGCAGGTAACCATACCAGTAAATTTGAGAAAGCCAATAAAAAGTAATGACTGCTAGGTGTAGAAACATGTAAAAAAATCTCTCTCATCGTAGAGGATTACAGTAAAGCAAACAAAATATTTTTTATTTATTTATATGATCAAAGATAGCTAATGAGCGTTCAAGTAGAATCTTTTATTTTTGATGACCTTTTTCTGGAGTGATATATATAAATCATATCAATGTAAATCTGTATTTTTATTATATCAGAAAGTATTTTTTCATTCCTGAAGTAAATTAGTGCCTTTTATTTTTCGATATGCTCGCGCCCCCCCAGGAGGCGCGCCCCACAGTTTGAGAAACACTGCTTTATTAGAATATCATTCCATACTATGCTCGAAATGTTATAAGTTAGCATAAAAATTACATTTACAAAAGTTGTTAAGAAATCAATCAAGATGAGTCATACGTATTCAGCATTAAAAATGATCTCTTTAAGCAATATACTTATCTCCGTTGCCTTAACCATTGTCAAATAGAATAACAGTATTAATACAGTGTTAATTTATTCTTTATTTAAGAGAGAAAAGCGCTTTATTTCTTCTTTTTGTAATTTTCTAAGAATTTCTATTTAAATTTTTTATGGTTTCATTTTGATATTTCAAAAAGCATTTTTTCCACTTTCTCTTGAGAATTTGTAATTAAAAAGTTTAACGTTTGGATAGTTTGTTAAAGTAATTATATTTATACTATCTCTTGGAAAATTATTACCTTTACTTAAATACATTTATAATACATAGCACGAACTTTTTTTAAAACATAGTTTTATTTATTATTTTTATTTAAATGAAAATACTGATGTGTTTGAGTTAATTCTAATTATTTCATGTTTTTTTTTTTTGTAATAGCATTTTTAATGAAGAATAACAAAAAGAGTTTTGGAAACTTTTTTTTTTTCTAATTAGCAGTTACAGTTTTTTAATTACACCTCCATCAAATATTTTAATTTAAACTTTACTTAAAATTATTTGTTTCTTCCAAAATTACTCTTTTTTAGACATTAAATTTTATGAATACCTGTATATCTTTATTTATATCCGGGTATTGAATCGAAAATTAAAATAAAAAATTTATTTATTTAAACATAATTTTTTACATTTTGTTCTAATTAAATTCAGTGAATTAGTCAATTTTCAATATATATATATATATATACATATAATCCATAAATATATTGAAATAGCTATAAAATCTAAGTATAACTGGTCGAGATATTAGGAAATATTATCCACAGTAAAACTACTGCAAAGTCCTCCTTTGGAACTAAAATTGTAGGTTTAAACAAAGTTTTGGGGCTAGCCAACATTTACCTGTAGTTTACCTATACTCTGGGCCATAGGGAAAGTTCGTGTTTAGGAATAGTTTTTTTTATATATATATATAAAATTATTCCTAAAACACTTTTTCTTAACAATTGTTAAAACTCATTTTTAAATAATAAACGGTTATAAGAAACTTCTCTTATCACAACTTTAAATCTATAAGTTTTCTCTACTTCATTGACCTTTTAAGTAAAGATCAGTTTTAAAGAATTAATATTATATTCAGAGTTATTATCAATCTAAATAATAACCTTTGTTTTTTTTCCCGTCAAAATCTCTCTAATATGATATATTAAAAAATGAATAATTCCACTTCTAGATTGTATATTTCAAATCTCCTGGTTCAGACTCATCACAGAAGTTTCAGATGTATGTAAAAGCAAAAAGTACTACTACAAATTTATTATTTAAGAAAGCAAAATGTGTTTTAAGAATGTGTCGTTTTTTCTTCATTTTTGTTATGACTCAATTTATTATATTTTTTAATTATAACATTTTTGAAACATTTTTATCTGTACATTGTAATATAGGTAACACTAATTGCAAAATTTTTAATTGATAAACATTTTTCAAAATCGTGGTTACGAACGAAATTGGATACCTTAACGAGAAAAGCTACATGAAGTTCGAAACTGAGCCACTTATTTAAAAATTGGAGTGTATTACAAATTCTCCGTGATCTGACAAATGATTATATACATTTAAAAGTGAATGATAAAATTATTTTGAACACATTTTGAATCTGATTTTATTCGTTATTTTTATAAAAATAAGGTCAATGAAATTTCTTTTCAATGTTTAACTGTAATTTGCATTGTTTCATTTCTGCATGTAGGTAAATTATCCCAAAACTCTTTCTTGATAGAATTTTCTTACTCTATCTGATTTAAATATTTTGGGGTTTTTTCGACTATTACCCAAAGAGATAGAGCTCCGTTTTACAGCTGTTAAATTAGTTTTCTGAGAAAAACTAGGAGACTAAATAAAGCAGCATACAACAGCCTCTGTCCACAAACAGCACTTATTAAAACCTAAGAATAAGGAGAAGGAACCAAATGTAACATTATATAAATTTTAAGACGAAAAACCATGAAGCTATGTCCTTATAATATACTTTTCCCATAAACTATATACCTTATCTAACAAGCATTTGTATTATTTTATTTAGATGGTAGAGGTAACGGTACGGTCTTTAAAACTTATTAAGTAATATACTTACAATCAAATTCTTTAAGTTATGGAGAAAAAGTTTAAAAATGTGATGATAATATAAACTCGTATTTAAGCCTGTATTGTTGGTTTTTAAATCTCGAAGCTGTGATACAAGTTTCACAATAGATTTAAACATTTAAAATTTGCGTTCAGGCGTTTCATAGATATATCTCTGGAAGTTAAATAGAAAAAGAGAGATGGATGAGTATGTTCCAGAGCCGGTGAATAATCATAATCCGTTTAAATGATTTTCGAATTTAAACAAACAAATGCCTTTTTTCCATTAGATGAATTATTTTCGCACCATGCTTGCGTTTAATTTTAATTACATAGATAAATCAGAACAAACAATATACCAAAGAAGTTTTTCCTGAGATCAGGTTTTCAATCTAACATAATTTTAATTAATGATTTCCTTTCTTGGAGTTATTTCGTAATACTAGGTTAATTTTAGAGCTTTCAATAATATACTTTTTTTGAAGAATTTATTTTGGTAAACTTTATTTTCATCAAGTGTAAGAACATACTTTTAATCTACATAAAAAGTTCTTACATGTGTGTCTTTAAAATATCTTGAATTTAGTTTCGTAAGATAATGATCACTTTGTCTTGTTATTCAAGCTGTAAATCCTGGTTTATTACTTTGTTTATTTTAGCTACTTATATTTGTGTCATTGAAATTTTTCTCTCATTGCCGTTGACTTATCTTTAAAAATATTCGATACTGTACTTACCCAATCGGGAATTCATTTGGTGTCTTTTTTCTATTTAACAATAATGAATGACGACGGTTTCCATTCTGATTAATAATATTGCATATTTTATATCGAGATGTTTTATACAGCCCTTTTAGCAAGTGTTTTTAATTCCGGAATAAAAATACTTTTCTTCGGCAAAGCACAGTAAAGTATCCTTTAATCTCGATAGTTTGTCTGTGGTTTAAAAAAAGGGAAAAATTTAAAGTATCAGAGATTAAATTTAATTTTAAAAAAAATGAATTGCTGCCAAAAAAGTTTTCGAAAGTGTTTCCATTTTTTTTTTTTATCTTTTATCAAAAATGCTATAAAACGATAAAAAAATTTCCATTACTTTCTTATAAATATAACTTGTTAAGGGAATGTTATTCTTAAACTTCTTATATTTACGTTTACATTAGAGAAAATGTAACTTGCGCCCTCTTACTCTATAAATTTTAACTTTTAAATAGATTTATTCAAGACTAGCTGGCATACCCGTTCTTTGCACGGGTGAATTGAAAAATGAAACAATGCAGATTGAAGAATAAAGAAGTTTTTTTAACGAGTTAATCTTACGTGAATTATACAAATTGAATAAAAAAAAAGCTTTTTGCATATCTCAGCTGAACAACAACAAAAAATGTGTTTGTTAAATTTTACGTCTGTAGATCTAATAGATGATAAAAAGGAATTTCATTTATTTATAACTCCCCGTAACTCACTTGAGGGGGGGGGCAATTTTTGAAGACACCTTCCTCAACTGATCTCTTCTCAGCAAAAGTAACACATTGTTACAAATGTTGTGTAATGAACGCTTAAAATAATGTAAATAATTTATATCTGGAATTCTAATACGTTAATATTACTTTCTGTTGTACTTATATTATGTTAAAACTGTAATATGCGCGCAAACACAACGCCGTTCCTTAAATTATAATGTCTATTCAATGGAAACATAGTGAAATGTTGGCGATAGATTCAAGTTGGCAACTGTCTTGCTACTTTCATAGCTCGAGCTTTATTAGAGCTTTGGGAAAGGTTAGACATACGCTTTCGTGGTATAATTCCTAGTAGGTGCTTTTTCTACGCCTCCAAAAAATACAGTACAATAGTTATTATTATTTTTATACTTAAAAAATGCAATACCTGCCTATTCAACTAAAATTACAGCGTTATAATTAACTACTAACCGCAAACCAATTATGCAAATTTGTCCAAATGATATAGTGTGAAAGACAAAGTTTGTCTACTTTAAATACCATAAGCGATAAAAGTATTTATTTTGATATAAGGATCAATTTGTTACTACCAAATGTACGTGATAAAATCACAAAAAAATGTGCATAGAAATAAATTTTCAATTTTTATTGTATTTATGGTTCACTATTTTGGCGATAATGGCTTAAACATAAAAAAAAATCAATAGTAGCTATTCAAATAAAGAGAGACTTAACACAACCTCTCTCTTCGAAATCTAGTTTTATTCTGAACTATATATATATATATATATATATATATATATAAAGAGTAGTGATTACACGGATCAAAGCAATAAATTAGAAGCCAGCGAATGGCTTAGACAAAACAAAAAGGGAAAGTTTTGCTTCAAACATAAAAGATAGATATATGCTGTCGCGGGCTTCTTTGCAGATGGCAGAGTTTTTTCCTACTTACTTGACAATTATCGTTCTATTTTGGACACTTCCCACAATATCTTTATAAATTATAGCCTATGCGTTATTCTGATGTATAAGCTATATTATTGTAAAGTTGCATTAAAATTCATTCAGTTGTTTTTCGTGAAAGAGTAACAAACATGCATGCAACACATACAAGCTTTCGCGTTTATAATATTAATAAGGATACTTACACACATTTTTTTTCCTATCAGCACTATTGAAATTCGGAGGAAAGTCAACGTATAATGAAGGAAGTAGGTATGCATGTATCATGGATGTCTTCTCACGAACCGCTGAATGCAAAAACGTGCCGAAGATACCAAAAAGAAAAAAGTGGAAATGTTTCGAGGAAGCCATTTTGACCATTTCAATTCCAAAATTGCAATTAGTTAAAAAGATATTGAATTAAAATTGTAAAATGCTCGGTTAGTTTGCCCCTTCATGCAGTTTATTCCACTAATACGCCGAAGAACCAGATGGGAAAAATCAGATTCATATCATAATAGGACAAAGAATACTTCTTGAATTGGAAGGATCACTTATTTCGCCACACATATACGGTATGTTTTTTTTTAATTATTTTTTTTTAAAATAACGATATTTTCTATTTTTTACGATTTTTTCTAAAATGGGTAAATTTTAATGAGTTCTTATGAAATAACATTTTCAGTCGTTCTGTATAGATTTCTAATATTTGTAATGAATCAATATTCTCTACTAAAAAAGTTCACACCTTTCTCTTTTAGAATCAGGGACTTAAAAAATTAAATACCTGAAATTTTTTTTACGATTTTTCTAAAAATACACAAATTTTCAATTAAACATTTAATAACGTCATGATTTATATATAAAAGTAATCACACCAAACTTTATTTTCCTTGTGTCAAACTTTATTGTCCGTGTTCTTACAAAGATTGAAAATTTGTTTAAAAATTATGAATTTTAGAAACAAATTTTGTGTTTTCGCCTAATAGACATTTTTCAAGAAATAATGAATGTGTTATGTTTCTTACATTTTTTGTTTACAAGTTACCGCTGTTTGTTTTCGATGTACGAAATTAGAAAACTTCAAATTAAAAATTAAGCCCTAAAAAATGAAAACTTTTGAAAAACTTTCGCAAACTAAGTTTATACAAGGCGAATTGTGTAACTGGTGTCGAAAAACGGTTTTTGAAGTCAACCGATATTTAATGACTTAGCCTGCCGTTCAAGAATTTGAGTGCTTATGGCACATGCGTGGAAAATCAAATTCGGCAACCTTACTCCGCACTCGCAGATTGAAAACAGTCACCGGAGCATTTTTGTTTGTTTATGAAATTTCAATCTTTTATATATTTTGTTAACTGGAAGCTGTTAGAATCATATGATTTCCGATAAAGACCGCAAGATTGCTTCATCCTATTTCAAAAGCTAACTCTTCAGTTTCTTTGGGAGGTATGATTGTGGTTATTTCCCATTAGGCGAGTAAGACTGCAAAATAATTATCACCCGAAGTCTTGGAGGGATTAAGACCATTATCAATTACAAACCTTTAAGAGGAACTTTAAGTGAATTTATTACATATAAATACACAAATTTGATTTTATAATCATAAAAAAAAATATTTCATTTCATGTGTAATAAAGTAAGAACAAATATTGTTTGTTATATTTATTACAGAATGTACAATATTTTAAGGAAGTGAAAACATTTCATAACAAAATATATACACGACACGGACCAAACACATTTTGAAAATATCTATATTCAATGTTTACTTTTGAATGAAATGTAGAACATTGATAAAAAATAAGGCCAGAATTCTTTAACATTTCTCATGCTTCAGAATCAAAGAAAGAAAAAGCTATCTAACGTCTTGACAAACAGCAGTCTCTCAAATGCTATATCTGGGCATAAAATAAAAGCAATATAAGAGCCGACCTTTGTTTTGAGTCTATAAGAAAATTTCTCTTACTTTCTTGTTCTTTGCACGAAAAAGAAAGCATTTGTTTAGCCGCAAGCAATCA
Source organism: Trichonephila inaurata madagascariensis (assembly GCA_019973955.1). Lineage (NCBI taxonomy): Eukaryota > Metazoa > Arthropoda > Arachnida > Araneae > Nephilidae > Trichonephila > Trichonephila inaurata. Next base: position 15,036 of record BMAV01020271.1, read on the forward strand.
GAAACAAGAAGGAAAAGAGTAGAGAAAAAATGAGATTTTCTTCTTTTATAATAATGGGATTGATTTCTTTCGTGCTTTCTTCGAAAAGGTTCAAACATTTGGTATAAATACTGCAAAGAGAACACGATTTAAATAAGGCAAGTTTAAATAAAAATTTTGAAATTTAATCATATTTGGACATGTTTATCATGGTGCTTTGTCTACGCTCGGAACCGTGAATTTGTAAAAGATTAGAAAACTTAGATTAGAAATTGTATATAAAATTGTTTTAGGAATATTATTACAATAAAAATTATTTAGGTACAATATTTTGACAAAAAATGAACATAGAATGACCCATTTTCAAATTATTCTTCTTTTGTGAAAAATGCTTCTATTATAATAATATTTTGCCTGTATACAGCTCAGACCTCTGTACAAAGGCTGAACTAGAATTTTTGAAATATATAACTTAGAAGTGGATTTATCCATGTTTTACGACAACAGAGGGGAGAAATTTTAAGAAAAAAACGCCGATAATTATTTCAGTTGGTTGTAACTCTGAAAATAATGTAATTTTTCAAAAAAAATAGTTCAGACTCTCTGGAGAAGTCTTACTTCATATAAGCACACACACACACACACACAAATATTATTATTTTAGAAGGATTTTATCTTATTTATAAAAGGAGAGCATTTTGAAAAAAGTTATTCTAAGTTAATTTTTTTTTCAAAATTTTGTATTTAATAATTTGTTTTTGTCATAATGTGTCCTTAAAACAATTTTATGCATGTATTTTAATCTAAGTGACACTAAATATCATGAAAATTATCCATTTATGAGATTTTTACAAAACACGCGGTTCCGAAAGTAGTCGGATACCTTAATCATATTTGGACATGTTTATCATGATGCTGTCTAGCGTGCTTGTTAAGCTGACACACACACACACACAAAAAGTCAGCGTATATGGAATAAATTTTTAAATTACTTAAGTTCAGTAAGGCTGTTTCTACACTTGTCATGATTCTTAATTTAATTATTCGTTTGGAGTTATTAAATTTCTTAATTAGTTTTTGTTATACGCTTATAATAAATTAAATTTGTACCTTTTGTTATTTTTAATTTACTAACTTTTTTTCTCTTTTGAATGCTTAAGATTTTGTTATTTTATGTAGATCACTATGTCAATTGTACATTACAGATATTTTTTTCTCTTTTAAAAGTTTTTCTTTATCTATCTGTCATTGGTGTCGCTATAGATGGAATTTTCTTCAGAACGTATTTTCAGACTAACGTGTTCAGTGAACGTTTTTTCAGAAAAAGTTTTCAATAATATTTTCATACAGAGTTCTGCAAATGCTAATTTTTCTAAGATATAAATTATTTGCTGCTCTTACGTTTATTATAAATATAATTTCTTCCCGGAAAATTATAAAATAGATTTTTTCTTCTATATACGTATATAAGCCAATTTGCAGAAAAATTCTTAACTACATCAAAAAATTAGAAAAATTGATATATTAGTAATTTGTAGAAAATCAAGATACTTGCTTAGTAAAATTACGATATCATAAAAATTATTACTATTCTCAAAGCATTACAGGTTTTGAGAGTGCTTTAAAATAAAACTGTAGTTTAAATGCCAACGAATTGCTAAAACCAGAAAAATAGCAATGCAATGATAATTCATTACAAAATCATTAGTTTTCAAGTTGAATTGTAGCTTTAAGAAAAAATAACTGATAAAAAATCACAAAGCGAGTTTCTTCTATATAGATTCCTACCTTCAGTTGTACAATAAATTTGTTGAGATGTAAATGAAATGAATGAGAATTTTTAAAGTACAAAACGTTGTTTAACTCGTAAAAATATTTATTTGACATTAATAATGATATTGCTTGTGATAGACAAATACTTATTAGTATACATTTAATAAATCTATCCATTTTACTACATTTCAAATCCATCGTTATAATTCAGTTACTTTGCATTTTTTATATTGGTCTATTGATATTAATTTCCAAAAGATGAAAAACTATGATCTCATTCATATATTCAAAATAGAAAGAAACTTACTTTTGAGTCATTTCTTCATAAGTACTGAACTGATTTGAATAAAGTAGGGAAATACATTGTTGATATGATGAAAAAAAATGTAGTATTTATGGTACATGCAAACGCATTTTTATGTGTATGGCTGATTAACATTACACAGTCCAAAAGAGAAATTGCTAAAAGAAAAAGAAGTTAAGACTAAATAAGTTCAAGGTTTTCTTATGTTCCCTTCTCTAAGGATTATCCCAATTATATTTTTACTATTACATTACTGAAAATATGTATTTTAAAATAATTCTGCATGTAATACATATTTTTATTTTATTCATTTTGGCAACTGATTTAATTTATGATGACGTTTAATGTATTATATAAATACTGTAAAAATTATCAATAGGAAATAAACATGATATGTTATATATGAATAAAAAAAGGCTAACCTAATTATAAAATAGTCTCTCTTATTGAATTCAATTTTTTTACATTGTTGATCGATTTCTTTGAAATTCGAACCAATGTTGAAGTTACTTTATAATGTTTGTGCTTTTATAAATTTTACGTTATCTTTTTTCTAAAAAAAATATGCCTTTTTACAGTGTGTAAGACATGTTTAAAAACTTTACTTGCATAAAGAGGTGTAATCAAATCCTAGATATGGTATAAAAAGCTTCGGCCTAGTCATAGTTTATGAAAAGCTCTGAATTAAAAAAAAATATCATACCAATTTAATTTGAAACATTACTTGAGATCATTTTATTTGTTTTAAAATTTATTTAATGAACCTTTTTCAAAGAGGTTCTTTTAAATAGTGACTAAAATTTTAAAAAAATAATTGACATTCAATTTAATACATTCTTTGAAATTTGTTATCGAAAATATGTAAAAATAATCTGTGGAAATAGCTATTTTTATGACTATCCCGTAAATTACTGTGTTATGTATGGTTTCATTTAAATCTACATTTATTGAATAATGGTCTACATTTTAATAGTTGACTTTTCAAATCCTGTATACCGATAATGTAGCTCATAGAAATAATGTTTAAGAAATATTTATCCAGCATATTGTTATTATAGTGTAGAAAAATATAACACAAATATTCTTCTTCTTTAATTTTAGTTTTACTTAAAATGATTAGTAAGTAACTAGTAAAATCAATTTTTACAATAATTAATTTGTTACTAATTGGCTTTTATTTTTAACGTTATGAATGCGTATTTAGATCACTGATTTTGGAATTAATTGATTTCTAGTTCTTTGATTCGAGGGAGATACAAGCATGTTTGAATGCTTTTTTTAGGTATGTAACTTTTATCGATATTAACAATGGATTTAGAGTTTCAATCAATATAATCCATATTACTTTTCTGAGAATTATACACAGAAGGAGAAAGAAAATAAAGTATAAAGTATGATTACATATAACTGTGTTTGAACCAATTTTTATACTTATCTTTCTCCAAACAAATATTCAACTTTTTTTCTTACAAATGGGACTGAGGATAGGTGTTTTACCATTGAAGACCCAATACATTTCCAGGAAGCTGGTATAATTTTTTTAACGTGTGACCATATATGGGTGTATGCTAATTGCCATTTAATTTTGACTCCCAATTTCCTCCCCAGAGGCTGGCACCTGAGTTCTGACGATGCAAAATTGTCTCAGGAAATTAATTTTGTCTAGAGCACCCAACCAAACATGCTCTCTAGGGATCTTCACAAAATGCCTTATAATCATACAATATGAATGCTGTCGATTTTCTATATCATGAAAACCCATCGACTTGGGTTGGGCACGAACTAAGCGTACAAGGCCAGTGGCAATAGAACTATGCTACCCAGCAGGCATATTCAACTATTAAATGAACTGTTTAAATTATCAATTAAAAAGAGTTATTTTTAAATGTATAGAAAAAATGTGTACACTTAATGGATTTAGTTTTGTTTAGATATTAAATAAAGATCTTTCTGATTTTTTAAAGTAGCTTTTTTGACATTGTTTTGACATAAAATTGCTCGCAATTTTTATTTGGACATAAAGGCATTACACACAAAAATGAAAAATATTAAATCAAAAGATTATTTTTATAACTCTTAGTTTATTGAGGCTTAGATACTGTTAGATTTATAATAAAGGAAATGATGAAGCATTAAATTAATATTAAAAAATTTTTTTTTGTAAATAAAGTAACAGTTAAAAAATAAATTTTATCATTGCGTAAAAATAACAACGATTTATTCTACGATTCCAATATCTTTTTGTCATTAGGGCATCAAACATCTGTACAAACAACGAAGAAAAGTTTGAAAAACAAACTGAAAAAGAAAGAAAAAATAAATAAACAAGTAAAAAAGTAAAAACAGATTTCAACTATATCGACACAAAAGAATAAAGAAAACCGTATCGAGAAGACCACATCTCAAAAAGTAATACCAATTTTCAATGGCAGTAAAAAAATCTTGATTGAAATAAAGGTTTTCCATGTACCTTTCCCGACTTCGAAGATCTTAGCATGCGGCATAGTTTACCTTGTCGACAGAGTGCTTCAAGTCACAACTTTGTTTTCTCTCTTCTCTCTCTCCTGGTTTTTTTTTTTTCATTTTATATTTTCTGCTTTATTTTTTGCATCGTTTCAGTTTTGCTGCCAGGTTTTGTATTTGAGAGAAAATTTTTCCAAAGAAAAATTCTTTCCATGGAGTTCTTGAAGGTGGTTGTGTGAAAAACTCTGTATATACATAAATAATATATTTCAATTTTATAGAAATTCCTCTTTTCTTCACAGTTTATAGATATTAATAAATATATTATGTATTTTTTTAAAATTAGATAAATGAAAGAAAAATTCACCCCCCAAAAAATATGTTGAATTATTTGTCCAAAAATTTCAGAATTTCAAGTATCTTAAGACAAATACGCAGATTTCAGCAAAAACATTAAATTTTCCAAAATAAAAAGTAAATAAGAATATTATTTTTCAAGTAAATAATTAAACTTTTCAAGACATGAATTTAACAATGATTGGTAGGATTATTTTAATATATTTTGCTTACAGAATTGTTATACTTTCATGTAAAATTTCTAATTTATGTTCATTAAATCTGAAATTTTAAATTAGTTTTCATTGGCAATACTTTTAGTTATTGCTCTTTAATGTGGCATTTGTAACTTTCGCAGAACATATATTTAAACTGATTTTCTTCTAAATGTATTTCAACTATTATTATTTTTTAATAGTGTAATTAATGGTTTAATTTCTAGCTCTACTTTTATGCAACAAACTAGAATTAATTTTATTTTTCTTGAATTTCTTGAGTCCTTTAATAAAAATACTAGCTGTTATTTAATTTAAACCATTTGATTTTAATCTACATTTATTTCATTTCGCTTTTTACTATTTATCTTTTACTTATTCATTTTCTTTTTAAAATTATTTGTTCATTTGAATTAGAATTTTATATCTTTTTTTGCATTTTAACTTAATGTTAAGAGAAATGAAGTTTTAAGCAAAATAAAAGTTTTAAACTGTATCATTAGGATTAAACGTATGCAGCTTTTTTTTATTGTTTTGGTATAAATTCAATTTTTTTTACAATGTTAAATAAAAACATACTTTTTGAACAGCCACTTGAAGAAGAAAAGTGTAGTTTTGTCAGGAAATTTTAAAATTGTGTCTAACTTACGTACAGTAACATAAATTTAAATCTATATATTTTTCTGTATTTCTATTATATAAAATCAATATTCTCATAAAAATTTCTCTTTTTTTTATACTTTATATTTCTTCCTTTCACTCAGCCCTCTAAACTTATTACAGCCCTCTGAATATCCCCTTCTATCTACATCCTCTGAATTTAATCCAAATGAAAAGAAATATTTTTTACAGAATTTTAGTTTTAATTGGTGAGATCTGTATTTTATATGCTGATCTTGTTTAAGGATATCAATAAATGAATATCATGGGCTTTGCATTTAACTAGTTCTACATAAAGACTTTTTAAATGTAACAAATAAAACTGGTTCATTAAAAACTGATTTATTTAATTTAGAGTTGTTCGGATAAAAACCTAATAAAACATAACATTTTTCTTTTACGCGTGTTGTGTGTTTCTAAAATTGGAAAGTAATTATTTTTTAAAGAAAATATCAAATATAATTTAGGTCAGAGGTTCCCAAACTTTTTTAACTCATAGACCCCTTGCCATGTTTTTCGGTTTTGTGTTACCTAATATTGAATTTTGGGAATTTATCAAAAATGTCTTTTTAACAGCTACTTACTTTAAAAAATTTTTAATTCCTTACTGCAGCTTTGTTTTAAACTTAAGAAATGCATCTCATTAAATTAAAATGTAATTAATATGTAAACATTTTAAATAAATTAACAGAGCAACAAACAAATGCTTTTAATGAGAGCAATGAATCTGGCGTTTATAACAAATTTTCAACATAGGACATCAATCCTGCCAGATTTAACTATAGATCTCCTCGATTTAATGTATATATAGTGTCCACAGTCTTTTTTTTTAATTCCTTTTTCAACTGTGGTATTACCATAGTCAAAGCGTTCCCAAACGTAGTTTCAAACTCTGAATAAAGGAGTAGGTTAAAGCGTCAATTTCCTAGCAGATTGTCTGTGACAAATTGAGAAACTGGAAAAATTTGTGACGTCCAGTGTTATACTCCTTTAGCTTAATTTTCAAAAGAAACGCTGGAATGATGGTTTTGTTTTAATACAATTTATGCTATCACCTTGTAATTGCAAATAAATTTCAATAAATTTAGTAAATAAGTCTGTTAAATAGGTAAAATCTGATTTCCACTAGATTACATTTCTTTCAAAATTCAAGTCACGAACCGGTTAAATGAAACCCACTATCGTAGGCCCCTAATTATTTTTTCACTGACGTAGACCCCTTACAGGTCGTCATAGACCCCTGGGGTTCTATATAGACCACTTTGGAAATCACTGATTTAGGCTATTAAAATGATAACTATTTTATTTAAAGGTAAAATTATATTGATGAAACTTAGTATTTAATATTTGTCAAATAGAGAAAACAGAAAATAGAAGTAATTATATTGAAGTAATTATTTTCTTAAGATGGATATCAAGCAATCTTAGTTACTCAGAGAATTAAAATTAAAAATATATATGATGAATTTTAACATCTATCATTTTTCAAATGAGCATACAGAAAATGGAAATTTGCCAAAGATATCATAATTAATTATTGCTTACTTCCATATTTAGCTTATATCTCAACTATCAAGTACAAGATGACAGTAAATTAAATTTATAACTGAAATGCGATGGAAACAAGATTATATTTCATAAATTCAAGGAGACAATAAAATTTACAAAGATAAATATTTTCTAACTATTGTTTAATTTCAGAGACAAATAACTCTTAGATATTTCCCTTTTTTGAATCTATGTTCTTAGAGGAGTACCGCTCTGTGACCACACAGGAATTTTTCAAGGGGGCAGGGGGGCGTCCAGGGTTGAAAGTGCACCGTTCTCGTATAATGCTCCAATACGCCACCGGACATATTCTTTTGATTTTGTTGATTTTCGGGAACAAAAATCAGTGAAAAATTTACTATTGAATAAATATAATTAGCATTAATTAACAAATTAATTATTAATAACAAATACTGAATTAAATTTTACGTGCTACATACATAAAATTATAATCCATCGAAACAAAATTCAAAGGCTAAGGGGGGAGGTTCCTGTACCAGGACACCCTCCCCCCAATTTATGTGCACCACTGGTATCGCTTATTTGTTAATAATAAAACACTGATATATAAGGACTTTCTACTGGAGAAACTCTCCATAACTATGCAAAAATCAAATATTTAAAAATATGGTAATGAAATATTTAGCAAAAAGTCAATAAAGTTCTATAAATGTTTTGCTTGAATTACTGCTGGGAAGGGGGAATAATGTTGAATTTTACTAAATATTGTACGCATAGGATCTGCTAACTATTTTATAATGTGAAAACTTCTGTTCGTGCATTGATTCCTCTTATTTACAGAAAATAAAAATTGTCAAATTGAATAAGTTTTCTGTAATTACATTTGTTATACAACAATCTGTATTTACCAAAATATACAGATAATTTACAACTCAAGACATTTCTAAAACCAATATTAGTCAATTATTTTTAATGAAAAATTAAAATATAGCAAGTAAAAAGCATAGTTAGCGTAATTAGCATTGAAACGTTGATCTAGTAACCTTATAGCATACTTATGAAATACGAAACTGTATTATGAAATTTCAAAGTAATTGTATACCTATAAGTTAATGCTTGGTATTATATAATGTACAAATGCCGAATATTTTGATGAATATGAGAAAAATTATAATACTGAACATTATTTGTAATTTTTTTTAGAGAACATTTTTTAAATGTTTGGTTCTGTTGACAAATTAATAAACAGAATATGTCAACAAAATAATGGAACCTGGATGTATCTATAAATACAGTATTAAAAACTAATTTTGCAAGCTGTTGAGTTTACAAACACTTTATTCAGATTATGCATTTCTATTTATTAATGGCTGTCTCTTTTAAGAAATATTAATGTATCTACATTTCATTTTACAATTATTTTACATGTTCCATAAGTAATTTAAAAATGGAGATATATTATGTGTTAAATAATGCACTTTTTAAATTGAACATATACAATAATTAAATAATGCAAGTTTTAAAATACGTCTCGACAAATTAAACCAGAGTAGTCAAGAACTACTTTAAGATAAACACAGTTACCACGAACCAAACATTTTTTTTAACGAAACTTAAAATATATCACGGAACTTTATCTTGTGCACATTTCTGTAAGGATTTGATACTGTGTCAGAAAACTATAGATGTTTCCCAAGTAGAACCATAAGTTTAATTTGATAATATAAATCATGCAAGCTCAAAGACTCATCGTGATAATTTTTACTAAAAATTAAAACAAAATAAGACATTTATTATTTTTAAGGTAGGAAAAGAAACTATAGGCTTTATTTGTACAATCCTAAACACTGACAGAAATTCATTTCAACGTAATATTTCTGACACTAAAATGTATTGCAAAACATTTTAAAATATATTTAGAATATGCTAATAAAGTTGAAACTCCCATAAAGGTGTTTGAAATCAGTCCTTTCGGATGGTCTCATTGTGGCGAGAGAAAGATCCTGAAATGAATGGGTAAAATGCATCAGAGTAACCTCTCTATTAGCGTCGCCCTTGACGTGAAGGTCTTTCAATTTTTCTCAGGTGAAATCATTAACCATAGAAGCTAAAACAGATTTCTACCTTCCCGGTGCTCTAGTCCTTTATCAACAAAGGGTGCGCATTTCCTTTTTCATATGAATTCAAAATATGGTGGAATGGAAGATACCTCCAACCACATCATTGATATTTGGGTAATAGACAAGATTCCAAGAATGTTCTCACACGCCTTTCCAATGACACTAAGATATTTGATACCTAAGCCAAATGCATGAAGTTTCAGCCAGGTTCCTATTGGGTTGTATGTGTTTCTCAAGAAAGGTATATTTTCTGATCTTCTAGTACTCGAGTTTTTAGAGATTTGTGAATCTTGCCTGACTTCGTCAATTAACAATAAGAAACTAATTATATTGTCACGAAGATTCTTGGAGTAGAACAGGTAGCAATACAATGGTTGAATAGAGCAATGAGAAATTTATTGAATGCAAGGTGGCAGGCGTGATCTATTTGATCGTACACCAGACGAACTGAACCCTAGCTTGAAGCTTGACTTCTTTGGGGAACGGAACTCGAAACGTTCCTCCATCCCATATCGAAATGTATTTGGGTTTTGAAGTGGAGAGGGGCCTGGATTGAGAGGGAGCTTCTTGATTAGTAGACTAAAAAGTATTAGTGAGTTAACACTATTCGCTGCCTTGAAGTTATGGAACAGAAATTGAATTGGAAAAAAGTGCTTGCCTGTGTGGGTTGCAGATTGAGAATATTTTAAAATTAAGAAAGAAAACATGAAAGTAAAATGACAAATTAGAAAACGATCATTCGCCAAGAAGGGCATGACACAATTAATTACTATCGGGGATTATACGAGTCCAGAAGGATTCTTCAGGGCCTCTTAGTATTGACATTGGGATTGTAATTTTTAAGATTTAAGACATTTAAGTTATTATAGAATTTGGCAAATTATGAAAAACTTAATTTTTAGCCAATTTTTGAATATATTTTTTAAAAGGATAAATGTTAATAGCTTTGTAAATATCTCTATTTTTAGTGTATCTGCATGCCTTAGTTATATTCCTGATTAAAGCATTTTGGGCATTTTCTAAAGGTTTAATGTTTCAATTATAGCTGCATAACCCCACACAGGATAAGCGACGTTGATGACTGATTCCCAGCTCGAAGGAAACAGCTTATGTAGTATACATTATTGACATCTAGAATATTCTAGAAGTACTTGAACTAACATAAATTTGCATACGCTGCAACTCTCTGGAAAATTCCATAGAGTCAATTTAAAGCAAATTAAAAGAACTGCCGATTAGCAGGCGGTAGGTTTTGAACCCGAGACCAACAGTTCCACTAGCGTTGACTCTACCACCGGACCACCCATTCGTTGAAATGTTTACGAAGCATGGCAATATGATTGGAAGTAAAAATATATTATGCCCATTGAAGAATAATACAAAGATTTTCGAAATGTCGATTACATGCAAGTTTAAATTTTGAAACAATAAAGGTGTTAAATTTTAAAGAGGTTTATGAAAAATATCGAAACCATCCAAGAAAGCATAAAATGCGAAATAATTATAGAAGGTGAAGCTTAAATAGAAATGCATTTTTTTTTGAAAAAGAAGATTGTTCAAACGTAGATGTTTATACATACATAAATTGCTTTTATACACGTTTGTGCATTATGGATTTTTCATTAAACTGGTGTTCTTTGAAAACCATTACATTATAAATAGTAATATTATTATTAATTATAGGAAGATAGAATCGGAAGAATCTTGGATAAATTTCGTCATTGAAGTAAATGGATATTTAACTAATTCTTTCAGGATTTTGTTTCAATAAAGTTGAGATATTTTAAGGGGAAGGTGAACCTTCAAAATGTCAAATTTTGGACTAAAATTGCGATTTTGAGTTTTTTATTCTAATAATATTCCTTATAATTCATAGAATAATTCTGTCAAGGATTTTTTTCATTTTAATTTATAATTACTGAATTATTATTTTTATTTTACTCAAATAAATGTTTAAAATGCACTTTACTTAGTTTGAAAATTTTCCCTTTTCATTGTTACGTAAAATGCTCCTTGCGTTTCAAATTATGTCATATCTCTGAAATTTTCACAACTTATGAAATATGACGTAATTCACAAATTTTTGCATTGGTTTTCTAAAGAATTTAACTGATCATATTTTGTGTTGTTTTGAATACCTTGAATGTGAAATAATTGGTAAAATATTTCATATAATATAGAAAATTTATCTTTTTTTTTCATCAAATTTTATTCTGAATTTAAAATCCATGCACTAATATATTTTGTTTCAGTTCATCTAAGTAAAAAACAAAAATTATGTACGTATTTTAAAAACTAATGCGCAAGAAACATTTTTAAAAACAATTTCAAAAATTAATTTTTTTTTAAAAGAAATCAGTTTATAATAGTGTTTTTTTAAAAAAAAATATATATATATAAGTTATGAAATATAATAATCTTTTACATATTGATTCCATTTTCAGATGATTAAGATAACAAATTAAAAAAATAGTTTTAATGGTCCATCGTCCTCTTAAACCAAAAAATGCAATTCTGGATTCCGTAGAAATTGCCTTAGACCAGTGCATATATAATTTAGGGAATTTTAATAAAGATTTTTTTCTTGTTGAAAGAGAAGACCATATTTAAAAACGGAATAGTTTAACGGAAAATAGACCATATTTAAAAAATGGAATATAGTTAATTATTTCTTAAATCCGATAAAGTAATAATATATAAAAAGTATTTAATAAAATACACATTAAGAATTATTATTTATAAAGTTTCCTAAATTTCATATCCTCTCTTTACTATATTTATATGAAAATTTTACTTCCTACAAATTAGTTCTACTTGAATAAATATTTAACTTTACTGGAATTTTAATGGATTATTATGTAGTAATAACTTAGATAATTAAAACACCAGGTGGGTGTATAGACATTTTTATAATAATTATTTTTGTATCATCACAAGATGTGTCTGAAGATATAATTATACTGTTTAATTGTTAGTATTAAGTGAAAAAAAATAAAAATGTGTTTCAGACAAACTTCAGAATTCTAAAAATGCAAAAAATCTCGAACTAATTGAAGCATTATACTTTATAATTAATTTCTTATTCATAATTATAGCATTTATTAATTCAAACTTTAGTGAAATATACCCTTCATCACAAATATATTTTTATAATTATGTTTTTTTCATTCCTTAAGTCAAAATCTTTATTAATATAGCATCTTATATGAAATTTCTTGAATTAAACAGATTCATATAATTAGCGTCCTTTTTCTTACGAGAGGAACTTAGCATAATTAGCAGCCTAGTGTTTTCTATCATGAAATATGATTCTATTTCAGCGTTCTCTTTAATTACCTCATCTCAAATGATTTGTTTGCAGATTAATTTCTAGAGTAATATTTCATCGCGAAATAATAGGAGGAGACTTTAGATAGAGCGAGGGACTTGTCCTTCTCGAATAATTAACACTTTTACTACTACATAGCACAGCTATGCATACATATTTACTGGTTATTTCAAAATGGTAGCATCTAAGCTTTCTTAAAAGTAAACAAAGAGCATAGAGGAATAATTATTTTAATTAATAATACATATTTTCAGACTATTGTATGTAATATAGATATAATTTGTGAAAAATATTTTTTGAATCAAAAACAATGTTAAATATTAACTCGACGCTTTAAACTTATTTTGTGTTTAATCTGTTGTAGTCTGTTCTCTTAGAACTAGAAATTTACATTTGTGTAGGATTTTTTTTAATTTTTTGATCGCGTGAATTTTAATGATAAAATTTTAAATCACAAATAAATGTTTTTTTAGGCTCCTATAAGAATAAGAGAATGGATATAGAAAAATAAAAAAAGTAGAGATGCATTATTTAACTGAAAATTTATTTCAAACATTATATATTTGTATTTAACATAGATTAAATTATTTTTGTATAAATAATTGTCCAGAAACTAGTTAAATAAAATAAAGTTAAACATTTAACAAGTATTGTTTCAATAAAAGTACCTTAATTTTATTTTCTGGTATAATAGTTATTAGAAATAATAATTGTTAGTTATTTTTCATTTAATCTATTTTTTGAGGATCAATCGGGATGTGTTGAATCAAACTGCGAAGAAATATATATATATATATTATTTTAATGCGTATACGCAAAATATATACAACTTGTGTAGTTATATAGATGATATATAAGATAGAGAGAGAGAGAGAGAGGTAGTTAATATTACAGGTATATATTATTTTTAATATTTGTTTATCCAATTTTGTATGCTTTTACATGTTCTTTTTCCTCCTATATATAACACTGATGGCAAAAAAACCCTGAACACATTCATTTTTTGCTAATTTTTGTGTTTGACAATTTTTCGTTATGAAACTGGTGTACTATTTAACTACTTTTATTGATTCTAATGAATTTTGAATGTTTGTTTCAAATATGTTATTAGTTTTTTAATGCAGCAAATATTTTTTGTAGAACAGCTGCCAGAACACAGAAATATGTTGTACGTACATAATAATATAATTTAGAAAAACATATTACATGTTGTATAACGTAAAACTTTACAAGTTGGAGGCATTTAGCAAGCATTTTGAAAATTACATGATTGTTACATGTTTAAACATTAATATTTTATGGGACCAACCGTTTGCTTTATATTTTTGGCATGGAATACACCAATTTCCCATGAAAGCTTGTTTATGACCACTTGTTTGAAAAAAACACCAAAGCTTCACCTAACTCAAGTGTGTTTGAAGCTTTTTTCTTCGAAATATCATAACCAATTTTATACCATATGTTCTCTGTAGAATTAAGATCTGAAACTGTTCTCGTCATCTTATTTAATTCGCAGTATTGTCTTCGAATCCTTTCTGGATTACATTTGTACGATGGCATGGAGAATTATTGGTTTAAAAAAAAACATGACTGATCTCCAAAACAGATCTCCCGTTGTTAATATCAATTTATCTTGTATTTTTCTTGTATTTTTGCAGTATTTCTTGGTTTTCTCTGTTCTTCTCACGATGTGAAGTGCTCTAACAACATGAGAAGATATGCAGACCCATATCATCACTTTCGTTGGAGGTTATATTATGAGCTTCATACACTGGAGGCCTAAACTTTTTACGACTGTGCATCTTCCTAAATAGGCATTATTTTTGTTACCTGACAAACCTGATTTTAAACACCAAGTATCACCTTTTCTAAACCTTTAACAGTACATAGTGAATGATCCTTTGACACGGCGAATCAGTCAGTAATGATCTGGGACGAGCTTTGAATCTTTTTAATTCAATTTCCATCAGTCTTCTTCTCACAATTTGTAAAACATCTTCACATTTGATGTCAAAATTCATTATTTTAAAATTTGTGGGGAGTTAAGCTATTTATTTAAAGTGAAATCGTGTGCAATAGTCTGTCTTTACGTGAAGTTGGTTTTTCTCAGATCGTCCACAGATCGCTTTCTGTAAGCAATAGATTTTGTTTCAGAATATTTTTTTAACGTTCTAACGATAGTAGAAAGCTTACATGGTACTTCAGTAGCAATTTGGTGTATAGAATTAGTTTGTGTCTTCCATTATAATGCAGAAAGAAAATTTATCCATAATTGCAATATCATCCATCCACGCACTTCAAATTACAATAGACTACTTTTAACGCACTAAAACATTTTACACATTCTATTTTCAACCCTTCATCACTATTGCTCTATAATTGGTTCGAATAATGGATCACTTTCATTGGTTGAAAAAAATTATTACAGTTACATTTTGCTTGTCTTATCATGTTTTTTTCAGAATATTAATTAAACTATTTACTTCACATAAATTCTATAAAAAGATGATTAGCATGAAAAAATACATTAGAACCGAAAACAATAGTTAAGATAATTTGATTATTTCATAACGAAAAATAAAGTCAAACAAGAAAACTAGGCAAAAATTGAGTGCGTTTAGGATTTTTTGCTACCAATGAATTTTTTTCTTTGTTTTTTTAAAACATGTTTTGTAGTTAGAAAACCCAATCTTATTATCATTAAAATTAACAGAATTTAAAACTAATGAAAGAATAATTCAGCATGTACTAACTCTTGTTGTTTTGAAAGTTAAAAATTGATGATTTCATATTAGCAGGAATTAAAATTTACGTAAACTTCCTTAATTCTGTTAATGTGGGAAATTTATTTTGATATATTTTTGAATTTCATAAAATATAAATCCACCTTTTTAAATACTCTAGAAAAAGCATTAGAACATTAGTTCTATTTAATTCATTTGTTTCCATAAATTTTATTCAGCATTTTATACTTATACTTAGAAATCATCTCAAAAACTATTTTCTTAGCCACCAATGCATTTATCAAATTTGACCGAACGGAATAAAAAAACTAAAAAGTGCTGGTTGATTTAAAAAAGATTGTTTGTAACCATTTACTTAAAAAGTATGTTCTTGTTATATACTCTTGTTATTACTCTTTTTTAAGAAATTGAGAGTTTGAATATATTAAAGGCAAAAAAAAAAGTTATTCACCGAATAGCTTAAAAAAATGTTACTACTAAAAAAATACAAACAACTCTACGATGATTACTGATTAATAGTTAAAAATGCCATTCTGCTTACATTCGTATAACAGTAAAATAAAAAGAAAACCCACAGGTTTAGCATCTTGTATAAAATTCGAAATGAATTACGACCGAGGTTCTCAACACGACGTGAAAAAGTCCTATAATAAAGTTATAACCTTGCAAAGCAGTCTTCTTAGAATGCCAACACGCGTAAAAAGAACAAGAAAAAAAAACTGCTACTTCTACCAGCTTCCTGACATTCCATCCTATGTTTCTCAAGAAAAGGGAGGTGCTGGAAGATAGAATGTAGAGTTCCCTCGTCCATCCTTTCCTCTGGAACCCCGTTTGCAATACCATCCAGGGACAGCGATGTAAATTTATGGCTCATAAAATGGTCTGACTTTGCACAGGCGCCCCTGAAAAGAAATCAATACGTGCGAAGGCTGGAGCCAGCAGAGAACCAAGGATAAGGAGTGCTTAAGAGAATAAGTTAAAGAAAGGAGTGTCTGGGAGCAGAAAAAAGGAGAAAGAAAGGAGAAAAAATCAAGACAAAGCAGTTTTGGGTAATCTTTCACCCTTTGCAATATATGATCAAAATGGTAAGATTGATGTAGACAAGTGACGATCTTTCTTTGTCTTGGTGGTCCTTTTCTTCTTTCTTTATTGCAAGGAAAGGAAAAGGACGTTAATGGTATTTTTCGACTGCAATTTCATATCCTGGGAAGAATATTAAGGAACAGGAATTTAAATCTCCGATATTTGTTTGCTTTGACTCTGCTGACGGGAGATGGAGTGTGACAACAAGTCGAAAAGAAGGATTGCGAAATAGTTTTTCATATTTCTGTTTGCAATGGAAAAGTTGAATTCCTTGTTTTAAAACGCTCAACTTGAATATTATTCATAAAATTTTATGTATATACGTAAAGGTAATATTTGTTTTGTGAACAGTATTGAGAAATTTTTGGTTTGGTGAAACTGAATAGCTGAAGAGTTGCGTTGTTCTGTTTTTGGGTTAAATGTAATAGTTAACCAGTTTTATATTAACGGTGCAGTAACAAAATGGTTCGCATTTGCATAAAATAGTGT
Source organism: Trichonephila inaurata madagascariensis (assembly GCA_019973955.1). Lineage (NCBI taxonomy): Eukaryota > Metazoa > Arthropoda > Arachnida > Araneae > Nephilidae > Trichonephila > Trichonephila inaurata. The sequence goes on from BMAV01020271.1 coordinate 32,039, forward strand.
ATTTTCAAAGGGACTTTTTCGTTTTATTAATATATCTTGAAAATTTGGAAAAAGAATTTGGAAAAGTTTAGAAATTTTTAGCATGATATAAATTCTTGTTAAAACGATTAGGATTTTTTGTGTATTATATTCAAAAATCTCATTTACTCAAGAATTTTTATACTTTTGAAAGAAGAAAAACAGCTTTCATAAAATTAATTCTCATAGTTTCAATTTTTTCTCTAAAAAAAAGTATACTGTTTGATGTAAATGTCTCGCACAGTAAACTTCCCACGTATAAGCAAGTGCTACTCCAACGTTCTTTTACATTTTAAGAACAAAATTTTGTGTCATAATATGAACTCGAAAATGTATTGAGGGCCAAAAAATAAAAAAGGTGATTTTTTAAATTCGAAGTAAGGGAAATATAGAATAATTCTAAACTAAAAAAAATAAAATTAAAATAAAACTAAAACAAGAAGTAAAGTAATTTACATTATTATATTGCATCTAATTTCAAAAGATATATCCTGAATTTTATAATATATAAATGCTGTTCTATATGTTATAATGCCATAAATGTTGTTCTATCATAAATATCTTGTCAAAGTTTTTAAGTTATTAATTTCGTGAAAAATTTGTGATAGTCAATTGAAGAGTTTAGAAAGAGAGCTAAGGAATTTTAATCTATAATTTCCCATAAGTTGTTTCATGAAATATCTAATTACTCAAATAAATTCATAACAGCCAGATAAAGCGTGAAATAAATAAAATAATTAAAATAGATAGTATATATAATTTTATTTATAACAAAGACACAATAATAGCATTTGTTACAACGGGGATTGATAAAATGGGATTTAAAATTGCTTAAACATTATTTCTAGTCGAAATACAGTTTTTACTTACACCCTGCACTTTACACGAACGTTTCCAAATAGCTCTAAGACCACAAAATCATTGCAGCCACAAAGTAAGACCATATGATATAAAAAGATTGAATTAAAAATATATATATACTTACACGACAATTCTTTAAATGTCTAAACTAACCAAATTTTATGTAATTGGTATGATTTCTCTACATCCATTACTTCTTGAGTTTTAATAAATGGTTTTTCACAGACTCTGAACCATGATGGGAAATATTATTGTTTTATGAGGAAGTATTAGTTCTTAAGAAAGTGAAACCCCCGTTTACCGAATGGTTATAGCCAACTTATGGTTAGCATTATTTCCACCAGTTATTTTAGCACTAAAGAACAGCTGTGTATAAGGGCTGATGCACACTAAATCTGCCAAGGCTTGAAGTCCTTACGTTCACTTATAGGAAAGTTTGGAGAGGGGGTATCAGATCAGATCAGATGTCATCTTCGTCACTTGACAGGAATTCAGCATTTTGAGGACAGTTACCAATATCCCCAGTGTTGCTTCATAGTGCAATGGACATTATCAATCAATCGATCCAAAATTGAGCATTTCTCATGCGATTTTTTGTAGTTAAATCTGGTATTGAATACAGACTGTTAGCTTTACAAACGTTTCAGAATAAAATTTATCTCAGATTAAAATAATCATTTTTATTTTAATTTTTAAGCATTTTTAAGAATTTTCACTTTTGTGATCTGAATATTCATTTCATTAAAGCACAACATACAGATTCTTTATATACTTTTGTTTTCCTTCATCTATATATGGTATTTTTATAAGGCATTTATAAAAATAGCATTTTATGTTTGTACACCAGAGGCGCACACAAGGGGGTGTCTTAAGGGTCCGGACACCCCCATAGCCCTTGATTTTTTTCGTATATATTACGTAAAATTTAATTATATATTTGTTATGAATAATTAATGCTAATTATAGATCAATAATTAATTTTGTATTGTTTTTGTTCCCGAAAATCGACAAAATCAAAAGAATATGCTGGGTGGCGTAATGGAGCATGATACCAAAATGGTGGACCTTCGACCCTGGACCCATCCCTTGAAAAAATTTTGTGTGCGCTACTATTGTACACTACTTATTTCATTAATGCAATTATTTAACCCTGTTCTTAAATCGGTACATCATTATAAAGCTGACATGAAAAATACTTATCGCAATCAAAACATTGTAGTGATTAATCTTCACTATCTAATGAATCAAATGTTTCCTTTGGAACAGGAGTTGTTGATAGTCCAATCTAATTACAAAATTAAACATAACATCATAAGGGGAATGAATGCCAAAGTGAAGCACTTTATTTTTCACATGGTCAAAATAAATTTCAGTTCATTAATTGAGAAAATACTTTGGTTGTCTTGCATTCATGTCGTCAACATATTTTCTATATTCTGATTAATTATCTTAACTTCCCTTTTGGCTTTGCTTATGTCTTGGTTTCCCATGCAAGATCTTAAGCCCTGGTCAAGCTATTTATAATAAGTTACTCATGAATCAATAAATCTAATACAAAATTCTCTTTTCATCATGCCACAATAATAAATATGGGCATCAAACAACAGAATCAAAGCAACTGTCCAGTTTCTGTTCTCTTTATCGAAAAAATTTCTTCAACAACAAACAAAAAGTTCTTCAAGACAGGTTTTGATATGCTAAAATACAAGAGTTGGATAAAATGTAGTGCCGATTTAAAAAGGACAAGTTTCTAAACAAAAGCCTATTTATCGTTTTCGATCCTGTTGCTTTTAGTGGATCTCTACTCAACAAAAGAAAGATGAATTTAGAATTCCTAGTCTGTAGGTGTAATATTAAAAAAGGGGGTTACCCAGAAAACCCTGTAATTCTCTGCAACACCCTTTTGGAATTAACATCCGCAAAAAGCACTCTTAGCGGATCTCTACTCAACAAAAAAAAGATGTTTGCCAAATCTTCAAAGTTTGTTAGTCTATTATTTCAAAAATAAGAATTGTTTTTATCTGTACAATTTCCTTAAACCCTCTTAAATGAAGAAAGACGTCATCTTTAATTTTCAGTACTTTATTATCGATCATGCATCACCATTCCAACATGGCGGCTCTTTGCGCCTAATCGTACGGAACAAAAGACATCACAAAACTAGGAGTCACCAGCATCTCTTCCCAACTATACTTTCATCTTAATCATTGCTCGCTCTATCCTTTAAATAGTCCTATTCACCCTCGAATCCCTATGCCGTAGTTAAAAGTTTGCTCTATTTTTATTTATTTTCTTTTGAATTTATTTGTAAATTAAACTTTCCAGACCCGGTATATATATATATAGGAGTAATAAGGTAAACAGTCTTTAAATTCCTTAAAAATGGGTACGCCACACAGATTAAACTGTAATATTATGAATATAATAGTCATTACTTTATGAACATTCGAATTGAATAACTGATTAAACTATACCACAGGGATACTCTATTTTCTTATTAACTTAGCCACTTTTCCAATATGTTATAAAATTCGTATATAAATGTTTATAATTAATCTACTTTAAACAAAAGAATTCTTTTTTATCAGTTTAAACCCCACGGTGGCGGATACTTTGCATAATCTCGAAAACACTACTTTCCTCTGAAAACAAAGCTCCGAAGTAGCTTACCATTTATGAATATGATAATGGCTATCACAACAATGCAAAGACAGAACATTGGATGTAAATGCCAATGCCGAAGGGGAAAAAAATGGAGCAGAGATTTTCTCCGTCTTTATAGCGAAGATGAGAAGGGTGTGTCAATCCAGACAACGCTAAAATCACGACGTACGTTGTAGCAGAAAAGGAGATTCACAACGTGTCATGCATAACTGATTGAGTCATTTATTTTCGTGTAAAGCTTTAAAACTTTAAAGATACTGAATTGCAAATGGGAGCAATTACCTAATTTATTTAAAGTTGATTGTCGTGGAGAAGAATTTCTGAGTTATGAGAATAAGTGAAGAGTATATAAGAAAGGTGTTTTAAATCTAGAGAGAACTTTGGAGAGATTTAACTGAGAAAAATTAAGGCTTTAAGGAAATGTCAATTTGTATTGTTTCGGACTATTTTATCTCGGTGCGGTATTTTTAAAAGGCGGATAAGAACTAGGCTCAGCCTAATGTGTGTTTCCTTTTAGAAAATATTTCGTTAAATCAATCTTCATATTTTTTATTTATATTAATATTATTTGAAGTTTATGTTTTAAAAGTAAGACTGAAGTTTCATTAATTTCCAAGTACAGTTTAGAAAATATATCCATGCAATGATGACAAAATATAGGGAAACAAATTGAATGAATAAGCATTAATTAAGGTATCCGACTACGTTCGGAACCGTGATTTTAAAAAAGCGTATAAATGGATAATTTTCATGATATTTAGTGTCATTCAGATTAGAATACATGCACAAATTTGTTTTAAGGATATTTTGACAAAAAAAATTATTTAAATACACTATTTTGGCAAAATATTAACTGAGAATAATCTTTTTTCAAAATGCTCTCCTTTTGTGAAAAATGCTTCTACTATAATAATATTTTGCATGTATATAGTTCAGACCTCTTTACAGAGGCTCAATTAAAAATTTTGAAAAATTCACATTATTTTCAGAGTTAGCACCAATTGAAATAATTATTGGCGTTTTTTTTCTTAAAATTGCTCCTCTGTGTTGTCGTAAAATATAGATAAACCTTCTTCTAAGTTATATATTTAAAAAATTCCAGTTGAGCCTCTGTAGAGAGTTCTGAGCTATATGCAGGCAAAATATTATTATAATAGAAGCATTTTTCACAAAAGGAGAACATTTTTAAAAAATTATTCTAAGTTAATTTTTTGCCAAAATATTGTATTTAAATAATTTTTTGTCAAAATGTTCTTAAAACAATTTTTTACATGTATTCTAATCTAAGTGACACTAAATATCATGAAAATTACCCATTTATGCGCTTTTGCATAATCACGGTTTCGAACGTAGTCGGATACCTTAAGTAATTATAGCATTTTGTGATTTTTACTTTTAATTGCTTTTATTACTTTATATATATATTTATTTTTAATTAATTTTGTAATTAGATTTGAAATCTCAAACGTTCAAACTTTTTTTTATTTGAAAAAGCATACATTTATTAGAATTAAATCAGTTTTTTTTATCACATACCATCTGCAAAAAAATTCTCAAAACAAGTCTGACGACTAGGGTAAACAAATAGAAAAAACCTATTATCCGTTTCCTCACACTAAAAACCAATCAAATGAAAACGCTAGTTTTACATTTAATTCCGTGACAAACTTTCTAGATAAGTAATACACTTCTTAGAAAATAATTACCTGAATTGGAGATTTTCGAAAAGGAAATTTAAAAATAATAATAATTGATTTTTAAGAAATCCTGTCTAGAGTAAGAAATGAGATAATTGAATTTCTATTTATAAGATCAAATGCCTTTTTTAAATTAATTTTTACGTTCCATTTATAAAATCTGTAAGTTAAAAATATGGTGGGATGCACTGTTATTAAAAATGAGTTTTCAATTCTAATATATTTCAATTCTTAACTTTTTTCATTAAAAGCTCAAGTCATGTGTTGAATGTTTTTTATAAGTCCTATTGTTCAAAATATGTTTTTTTTATCAAAAACATATTTCAAATTTGATAAAAAAAAACTTTAAAAACAGTAGGTATGATGTTTTTTAAAACCTGCATACTTCAATAGAAAATTTTTAAAAAATCCTTCGAATAGCTATTTTATACCATTTCGTATTTCATATTGAGGATGATTTTAACAGAATTTTAACAATTGCTTTTGTTCACTAAAACTATTTATGAAATTTTAAGAGTCACGCAGCTATTTTTAAACCATGCAATAGAAAAGCGTTATGTCGCAAAATTTAGGACATTTATAAAACTTTTTAAAATATTTCCTAAACGGAAATCTAAATTAAATGAAAATATTTGAATGTATATTACATACATTTAATTTGTCTGGTATAAGAAATAAGTTTTATAATCCTAACGTGTTTGGATATTTAATAGACATTTTAGATTGTAGAAAACAGGGAATAAACTTGAATGAGAAAATACAAATTTTTAAAGCACTGTGACTTTCTTATGTGTTGACACTATATTGCTAAATTTTTTTGACTACATAATTTAATTACAAACACAAGTGACGTGTCTGTATAAAATATCAGTGAAAGTAGTATTCTTAAATGTACCAAATTCCTGATAAAGGTAGTTTTCCTTTTATGAGCACAATTTGTTTTTGTATAGAATTCTTATACCTTTATTATACTCCGCTAAGAATGCTTTATCTTGTATAACTTCATATCACTATTTCTTAGTAGATTGCTAATTTCAAATTAATCTGAAATGTAGAGAGTATTAAAATTATCTTAGAAATTGATATATTTTTCTTTGTAAACTGTAATTTGTAAGTGTTTGGGATATTGTTTTCATTTGTTCTGTCCTCAATGGAACAAAATTTTATTTACTTCGGACAGAAATGCCTTAATAGGTTATGCAAAACTCATATTAATAAAAGAGGTAAATTGTGTCAAATCTTTAGAATTAATCAATGACTTTCTTAAAAATATATTTAATCGGCATATTATTAGCAATGTTTCAAAAGTTACCTAAATTTTAAATTAATTTTAACATTCTTTAAATGCTAATTTTGAAAAATTGCAATACCCATATAAAATTATATTTTTAATTATACATTTCGTACTTTGATCTTTTTTATGTATTACAATAAATGTTTTAGAATGTGTGGAGGGGGAGGACAGTTTTTTTAATCTTTTATTTAAATAATATATCTAAAACTTCTTTCATAATTTTAATATATATTTTTGAGTAAAATACATTACACAAGCAAACAGATTTACAATTGTATATAAATTATCGGTATAATATTAATTATGAAAGACCTATGTATATATTCACTTTTATATTTCGAATGCTTAATTACTCGTTGATTGATTGCTGATTTACGTAGCGCTGTTTGAAGCTCCATTAGGCTATTTGGTGGCAGACCTCATATTTTCAACTTCGGTCAAGTAACAAGGAGTTCACCTGAGCCGCTAACTCTTTCTCCAAACTTCCATATACTACCAATGTGAGGACTTGGTATCTTGACATATTAAACATACATCAGCCCTTTGCATGATGGAACCAGTTACTTTTATCAGTAACAAGTTTGATTCTAACCGATTACCTTAATTATAAACTGTTTAATATTAGAAAAAATATAACAACAGGGAAAAAATTGCAGCACCCTAAAAATGATGCCTTTTTTGTGAGATTTCAATGACAAATATGGTAAAAAATATAAAAAAACAAATAGTTGAAGTTGAAATGCAACCATCCAATGATGCGCGCATGGATGAAAGTTATCGACCAATCTGAGGGTAAAAGCATATACAAAATTTTGTACTTCATTTTGTTTAAATTTTGTTACGTTATCTCCCGAAATGTTTTTCCAAAGATGTAGTTCAAAAATTTAAGAAGTGATGGGTTAAAAAAGAAATAAGATTTTATGTGCCTATATGCAGGTATGTTGTCATATAGAGAAGTTGTATGCCGTGTTAACCAAAATGAGACGATTGTTGACTTACTGCAGCTGCATTATATTTTGTAAGATTTAAACTCCCATAACAAAAGCTTCTGGTAGACCACGGTACTCTCGAAACACAGATTGACTGTTAATTTCGACAAAATTCCTTACCCCAGGAAAAATGAAATAAAAGGTTTTCTTACAAATTTAACTTTCTTTTAGTATGTTGCTTAATCCGCGGTCACTCACGCCCGTTTTTGCTTCCGTCGTGACTCGCGGGGTGTAGAGAACACCCCAAACTTTTAACACGTGTATTTAATTATGAAAATAAAATTAAGTTATTATGATACATATTTATAAAGTACAAGATGTTTTTTTGTATTATACAAATAAAATTATTAAAGTTATTGCATACAAATGAGACTAACATTAATTTAAACTAAACTACAAAATTTGCATTTTAAAACATATAATTTTATATTTTTTCATAAACTAGTGTGTGTGAAACATATATACCAGTAATAAATATACTTTATAATTAATGAGATAATGATAGTAGAAAGTATATATAGAAAAATAATATTTTAATCATTTCCCAAGTATTCAGAGCAGACTGTATACAAATTCTCAACTTCTCGTGGGAGTTCTCAGCCCCCCAGATAAACTTTTGAAGGTCATTGCATTCCAATCGTTCGAGAAAGAGGGATGGCATCAGGCCTGAAGGTTCAATGACCTAAAATGTGCAGATACAGAAAAAAAAAGTGGTTCTGCGCATTCTTTTTAGAATCCTGGGAGGATTTTCTTGTTGCTGGGGTGTACATAACACCCCATGCGATTGATCGCGGGTTAAAAACAATGTAACTGCTTCATATTTTGTCCAAAGCGAATAGTGCTACATGGTACCACTAGTATTCATATGGAATAAATATTTGCGAATTGTAATTATATGTTCCTGAAATAATGTACATATATTATCTGGCCCCATGCAATAATAAATATACCATTCATTCATTTCTATACATAATAAGAGAAAGAAAATTTCAACTTATTATTCACGTTCTGTTATTTTATTATAAAAAGATGATTTTTCTTTTTCTGCTCAAGTACGAACTCCGAAAATTTTCTTGATTCCCTTTCGTGAAGATTTCATAAACCGCACTTTTGATATCGAAAGTTGGAATCATTTTTAACTATCCGGGAAAAAATATTTTTCCTCTCCCAAATGTATGGTACCAAACGGTACTGCACATCTTATTCTAATTAAGATACATATGTTCAAAAGCATCTCAAATGGCTTAAGCTGACGTCATTGTTTAAGGTATCCGACTACGTTCGGAACCATGATTTTAAAAAAGCGCATAAATATATAGTTTTCATGGTATTTAGTGTCACATAGATTAGAATACATGTAAAAAAATTTTTTATAAGGACATTATGACAAAAAAATTTTTTAAATAAAATTTTTGGGAAAAAATTAACAGAATAATCTTTTCCCAAATGTTCTCCCTTTAGTAAAAAAAAACCCTTTTAAATATTTTGTCTTAAGTCAGACCTCGTACAGGGCTCAACTATATTTTTGGGAAAAATTCATTTTTTTTTCAGGTTAAAAACCCTTTGAAATAATTGAAATAATTATCGGCGTATTTTCTTAAAATTTCTCCTTCTGTTTTCGTAAAACATGGACAAACCGACTTCCCAAAAATTTTGCGTTTTAAAATTCTAGTTGACCTTTGTACAGAGGTCTGTGCTTTTTATACAGGCAAAAAATTAATCATAGAAAAAGTCCTCAAACTTTCAAATCCGACCCACTTTTAAACATCATTTTCATCGCGCCCCCTCCATACAATAACAATGTATTTGAATTCAATAATACTATACTTTGACACTAAAGCTACAAAAGACTTTAACCCTTATGTGCCACCGACGTATAAAAACGTCTCGCTCAGCCAAAGTATTAATTTTCGGGCTATATATACGCTTTTCCCAAAACGACTTTTCTGTAGGGGACCCATAAAATTATTCCGGGGTTTAGAATCAAAAGGACCTTTACAGTGTTTGGAAAAATTTACTTTTTTCAGAGGATTTTTGCTTATTTCTTTTCTCCTCCCCCCCCGCAAAAAAATAAAATACGCTCGTCTCTGGTAAACGATGGCATTGGGGGGGATGGGGACTTTTTTAAAACCAGTTAAAGGTTAAATTTTAAAAACCCTACAAAATTTTCAAGATAAGTGTTAATACCCCAAGTCCATGGGGTCACTGATATATGAACTTGTTCTTAACTTAGTATTGTTAAATTAATAATAAAATATACATTGTACAGTACTGATACATTTATAATGTATTATATCAGTGTAAATGTTTATTCTACATTTTATTATATCAGAAAGTATTTTGTTTTTTTTACTTTCAAAATTAATAATTTTTAAAAAACCCTTTTTTTGTTTTCGATTTTTCAATATTGCGCCCTCCTTGAAATCACGCCCCCGGGGGGTGCCCCCCTATTTGAGAAATACTGCGTAGAAGCTTTTTAAAAAAAAAGGAAAACATTTGGAAAAAAAAGATTACTAAGTTAATTTTTGTAAAAAATATTGTCAAAAAATTTTTTTATTGAAATACTATTATTAACCCAATTTTATATACATTGTCTAATCTAAGTGACGCTAAATATCATAAATATTATCCATTTACACACTTTTGTAAAATCACGGTTCCGAACGTAGTCGGATACCTTAATACCATTTATATTTAATAATTAAGAGATTTATCTTTAGTGATGTTTTAGTTTTTACGATGATAGACAAGGGTAAAACGTCTTGAATAAAGAAAAAATACCCCACACATAAAATCCCAACCTGAGTTGATAAAGTAGGGGCTGCGTTGCAATCCCAAATGATTATTGAACAGTCACTTTGACAACTCAGCAATGTGTACAGTTATTTTAAGACCTGTAGCTCTTCCTGGTAATCTTAGCAACACAATTCATTTCGCAACAGATGGATGAAAACTCTTTTGTTATATCAATATTTCTATTAAGAGTTTCCTTATTGTTTCTATAAACTCATAGCATGGATTCAATACCCTGGTCAACCCATTTTATCAAAGTTTTTCCCCAGTTATAAAGTCCGGACCTTTATGGGCTTACAGTTTGGAATACCTTCCAAAATCCTCTAGATTATTTAACTGATTTGGGACATCATTTTAGTTAAATATGGAATGATATATTCCAACAGTGCGTAAAAACACTGTATTTCAACTACGAAACTTCACCAGAAATCTATCTGTTGATATTTCTAATGTTCTTTTTTTTCGTAAAATCTGAATTTAATTATTCTTTTTCCTTAGAAGGCTTTACTTATCTGACTATGATTTATATATATGAATATGGCATGAATTTAAAACAAAAGACATACTTTTTAAAGATGTAATTGTTTTCTTTTATGGTTGATTATACTTAACACCGATCTGAGAGCAATTAAAGCCTCAAATGTAAATAAATAAGAAACAAGTAGATAATTAGAAGTAAAGGTATTTATAAATGAAGGGTAGAAGTACATTTATTCTATGAAACAATAGCATCTTTCAAGAAGAAGAATTTTAGAGAGTTACTTAGTACAATATTCTTTGAATTTGAATTCCATTTTTTCTATTTACTTTGCTTCAATAATACATATTTTAAAACATTTTCCCTATTTCAGAAATACTTTTCAGTCGGTTGTATTTATTTTGCTTTGAATACAAGTTTGTTCTTTTATTTTCAAAAAAGTCACTGAAATTTTCTGTTTTCCATAGCATTTTAAAGTGGTTTTTTAAAAGATATTTTAAATTCATTAAAATTTATATTTTTACTCTGTCTTCCTTCTCTAGCACTGAATTAACTTCTTAACTAGTTTTTTTTCTCCCTCAATTTCGTTTCTTTTATGAAAAAATAATAATAATAAGGGCTAACTACAGATTCAGACAATTATTTTAACTAGTTAAGTAATTCTAAAACTAACTGCATTAAACACTCTGGAAATTTTTAACCTCTATTAAAGTAGAAACAAAAGACACTTATAATGAATGGTTAGTCTTTTTAAACCACAAGATAAAAACCATACTTTAAAATAAAGAATATATATAGAAAATAGCTTTTCAAAATACATTCATAAAACATATTGACAATGTATTAATAGAAAATGAAACATGGTATAGTTCTTTATCTCAATAAATACCACCATCATTTTAAGCTCACGTCATCTACTTCACACTAAGAGATAAGTCGTCTAAAAGTGATAGCCATTTCATTACAGTGACCTTTTGCGATAAACTTTATAGATACGCTTCTTGTCAAGAGCAATTAAGATCAGCTTAAAACTGTAATCAACGAGAATCATAATTTCAGATATCTTATACTACTCCCTACTTCTGAATATTTAATTTTACATCTGAAGCTCTCCAAGCACGTTGAAGTACATGTAGCCCATGTAAATTCTCGATACATGGAGAATTAGGAAGGGTCGCTGAAAAGGCATGCGTTTTATCATTATTACACCCTGTGTTTTAATTCCCCTAGGAGATCATATTTTGAGCTGCTCTCCCCCTTGCTTCGTGCACGAAGCGTATTACGAGTGTGCTCCCTTCTACAAAAGTAACAAGATACACTAACACTTGTCTCTGGAGTGACATGACGCTTAACGTGAGCATGATTCAAAGCAGTGTGGGCTGGGGTTGAGATATATTCTTAATACAAGTGGTGTACGGAGTAGAAAGGTTTTTGGAATGAATCTGAAAGTTAATCTCGAAAATAATCGAGCAGTGAGGATAGGCTTGAGTTGATTTTGATATCGGAGATTTCGAATTAAATAAGAGGAGTAGGATGAATTGGTTTTGAGCATTTAAATACTGAAACTTTTTTTTGTGTTGGGGCAATTGTTAGTATTACGAAGTAATTAAACTCTGCTTTTGTTTTTGTCTTTATAAGTTTTTATTTCCTTTGTGCAGTCATTGGTTTTTATAGCAAAAAAAAAATGTTAATTTTTTTTAATTGTTTATTAATAATAGAATTTTTTTTCTTAACATATATTTTTGTCTAATATTGCAAAATTAAACCAGATGTAGCACAGTTTTTCAGATGGAAAAATGTTGCAAAATTTTATTTATAGTATTTCGGTACGTAAATTCCATAACTTCCTTATTCAGTTTCTCTTTACACAGTGCAATATGTTTTCATTCCTGTCCCCTACATCTTAATAGTAAATTAATTCGTAGATTAACGACTTAAAGAAAATCTTTTTATTGAATAATGCTAAATCTTAAGGACTGATGATAAATGGATAACACATTTTAATTTGACTCACTTTTAGAAGTATTTGCGCGATTTGTCCACTTGAAGATGTAATAACATAAAGCAAACAAATTGCATGAATAATACAAATGCATTAAAAATTGGTTAGTAGTTATTAAATCCCATTATTGGAAGATAACATTAGCAAATTCCCCTTTATTCTTTTAATATAAGGGTTGGCTAAATGAAAAGTGGACTCATGTGATTGCGTCAAAATAATTGCATCTATAGCAGAACCACCAAATAGGGAATGACAGTATGGAGGTATGAAGGGTACATCGCGCATACGGCATCCAACTGTGACACTTGATTGTTTGAGAGGAAATATATATATATATATATATATATATATATATATATATATATATATATATATATATATATATATATATATATAGATCAAAAGAAAGTCATGCCTTATATGGAAGCGTAATGGATTCTAGTATGGCAGTATGGTTTGGCAGTATGGCAGTATGGTTTGGCAGTATGGCGTATGGTTTCTAGGGATTGCAATACCGGTATACCGGGATTCCGAAAGCGGTATTTTGAGCCATTTGTACAATTTTGTAATACCGGTATTTAAAGTTTAAATACCGGTTTTCAGTATTTACTAGAAATCATTTAAAAGTTGTCTTAATTATATGTTCAGGGATCGCTAACATTGCAACAAAGTATACGTTTTTTTTCTGTGTTTCCCTAACCGGTGAAATTAATTAGACTAGGGATATAAAGTTGCACTGTACAATCAAGAGAAGTGGATAAAATATGAGAATCATCCAAGGGTGTGTGCAAAAACTGTCTTATTACAGCTCAAAGCGATGTTGCACAAGTGTAGGATTCGTAGTGTGATATTCATATCTGTGAAAGCAAGGTTGTGTTTGTGAACAAATTTTGTAATATTTTGGTATATTTTAAATTGTTGAATTGTTATTCACATTGTATTTGCATATCATACTTTAGGGTTCAAAATATTTTTTAAGATTCCTTATATATATATGCTCATAAAAAATAACTCATAATAATGAATAAAAATAATTTTAAAGAACATAAAAAATCCTTTGATAATACTTCGGTTTGGTTTGATTATTCATATGATGAAAATAATATGTTGGCACAGTGTAAAAGAATGTTCCTTTTTCTTTTTTTGTGATTCTTTATATACTGTTATAATATATAAGTTACAAATTATTTTTGTGATATTTACACTCTCTAATAAAACAACTGGCAAATAAAACAAAAAAAAAACTGTGTTTCCTTTTTTATTCTAAAATTTCTTCTACCGGTTTTAAAATCGGTATCCCGGTATTAAGATCTAAAAAATACCGAATACTGGTATTGGATTTTTGGTCCGATATTGCAATCCCTAATGCTTTCTGATTGCAAGATAGCAGTTTAAAGTGGATATATATCGACGAGTAGTGGTAGTCTGTGATGAGAACAGTTTAGGTCGAACGTTTGGGAACAGTTGGTGTAAAAGTTTTCGAGCAGGGTGCAAACAATATCGGATCTCCGTGACAATTCCTTTCACACGTCTCCAGTAAAACTAAGGCAAGTTTAAAAAAATATTTTGGGAATTGTAAGAACATCCACCGTACAGTCCTGATTTGTCACCCTGTAACTTCTTTAGGCACTTATGACACTTCAGAGAGATTACGTTTCTATTTTGACGATGAAGGGAAGGAAGCTGGACAGGACTTCCGCAAGAATAAAACATGTTCTTTCAAGAGTGAAGAAATACATTTGCTGCCCAAACGATTGCCCCAGTGTCCCAACATTTATGACAACTAATTTTGATTTCCAATAAAGATATTATTTTTATTGAACTTGTCCATTTTTTATTTGGGAAACCCGTATACATTTATCTTTCTTACACACAGTAGTTGTGATTCGGAAATGAGGGTAAATAATACAGCGATTTTTATCACAGTCCCTTTAACACTGTTTCTGGTCGCTGGTTTCTTGATAGAAGAAATTCTTTCTTATTTCACTAGTGAGTGATATCAGGTAAACTGGACAGATGGCAAATATCACCATAAGACTCATACTGCAGCTTGTTTGCAATTACTTTACTTTTATTAGACTAGTCTGTTTCAAAATATTAACATTTTAACTGTTTGTTTTTGTAGCCAACTTGATCTAAAAATGACTTATTTAAAAAAAATATTTTTATTTAAAGTTTGACTTTCTTTAGAGATTAATGCCAGTTAAAATTCTCTAAACTATTAAATTGAAGAAATTAATGCAACTTTTTACTGTATAATTTAATGAAAAACGTGATATATGACAACGTTACAATAGGAGCCATAATACCAAGTTTCGCTTTCTATTTTTAAAGTTATTCTGTTTTAACTTTTTTTTTTATAAAACAGAGTAATAATGTAATGATATGCAAACAAATTCTTTATAGTAATCTTACTTTACAGAAATTCTGTACCATAAATGTCGTATGTAATTATGTTGCTTCCCATATACTTTTTTTGTGGCTGATAGAGAATTTTATTTTTTATTTTTAGATTTTTAATTTTTACAATATACCATAATTTATAAAGTATTCACACTTTTCATTCAAAAACAGTTATTTTACCTTTGAGGTAATGTAAGAATTGAATAATATGTTCTGTTAAAAAATCATGATTCAGTCGGTTTTAATTACTTTAGAGAAATATTTTTAATGTCTGATAAGCAAATAAATAAAATCTTTAATAATAAAATCTGAATTTCAACAATATTGTTGGAGCTGTACACATCTGAAAATAATTTCTTCGGCAAAAACGGTATCAAAAATTTCGATGGCAATTTTGCAAAATAAACTAAACTCACTCAGTTAAATCTGTTGATTTAAAGTGTTTATAACCATAAAATAATTAAAAGCACATAAGAGGTAAATAAATTTTAACAAATCAAATGCATAGAAACAGCAGATTTTGAAAAAATTAAATAAGATAGATAGTTTTAAAGAATAAAAACAGAATGCGCTCTTGTTACTTCAGTTCTGTCAAGTAACTACATTTCAAATGGAACTGAAAATTCATTAGACGTTCTATTGAATGTAAAAAGATAACTAAGAAACTATCTTAGCACAAAATTATTGAGTCTGCAGCACTTAAAGCTTTTTGTACACTAGTTATACTCGGATATCGGAGCAACCGCAGTTATAATGGCTCTTATTATCCAAAGAACATTGAAGATTCTTCAAAAGTTGATACATTCTTTAACTATATATAAGGAATAAGTTAAAAAATACCAAGGATTCTTCAGATAAAATATATTCGTTTCCTGTTCATTCTCCTTAACTATCAACTTCGACTTTAACAACCTTTTCCTTATGGTTTTAATAACGGCAGTTATAGATCGAAGTTTTTTGTTATCGGTTAAAGAAACTTAATTTATTATCTTTTTGTGATTCGTACAGACATGTATTTTTCCCGTCTGTAATAAAACGCATGCGCAATTTCGATAAGCATACTTGAGGTTCGTAGATGCACATTGATAAAATAAAGAACTATTTTTCCAAACAAATCACTGGTTAAAACTAGTTTTCCTCAAATCCTATAAGGTGCACATGGGTTTTTTATGCATTTAAAGTAGCGTTTCTCAAACTGTGGGGCACACCCTCCTTTGGGGGCGTGAAAACTCTACGAGGGGGGCGTGAGAATATTGAAAAGTCGAAAACAAAATATTATTTAAAAAATTATTAATATACTGAAAGTAAATAAACAAAATGCATTCTGGCATAATAAAAAAATACAACACACATCTGCTCTGATATATTACACTCATAAATGTATCAGTGCTACACAATGTATTTTATAATTAATTTAACAATACTAAGTTAAGAAAAAGCTTATTAACTATCATTGACCCCATGGGGGTGTCATATATATATAAATAATTAAAAACAAACATTAGCACTTATCTTGATAATTTTATACGGTTTGTAATTAATCCCTTAACTGTCGATTAAAAGTTACGCACTTCGCTTCCCAATAACAACCGTTTTCCACGTAGGAGCGCATGTGTGATTTACTGAAGGGGAATAAAAAGTGCGTATGTGATGCATTGGAGGAGGTAGGAATAAAGAAGCAAAAAAATGTATCTGAAATAAGTAAATCCTTTGCAAACATTGTCAAGGTCCTTTTATTGCATTCCAAAGTCTTCGGAATAACTTTATGGAACAGCAGTACACAGAAAAGATCATACTTCGGAAAGACGTATATATATGTCTGGGAAAAAATGCCTTGGCTTAGCGAGACGTTTATATACACCAGGGGTGCTTAAGTAGTATAGTATTATTGAGTTCAATACATTATCATTGTATTAGGGGGCGCGATGAAAATTATGATTGAATATTGGGGGCGCGAATATTGCAACTTTGAAAGCACTGATTTAAAGGAACTGAGGCCGAAAATTATTGGTATCAAAAAGTTCTGAGGACTTTTGGTGCCATCTTTGTCAACGGATTGTGGTCAAAATTATGTGGTTAATTATGTGGTTATCGATGGATAAACTTAAAAACTTATTGTACCCTCTTTAATAACTTTGTACTTTTATTTAATTTTCTTTGAATGTATTATTTTAAAAACTACTTCGTAATCAGTTTTAGAATATTTAAATAATATGATTATAAAAAATATTTTCAACAAAGCATTATTCACAAAATGTGCATTAGTATATTGACATATTTTTAATACACTCATCTGCGCTTTAAATCAGAGGTCGCCAAAGTGGTGGCTTACGAACCACTAGTGGTCCACGAGAAAATTTCGTTGGCTCCAAGAAAAATGTGGAATATACTTACTCATCACGTAAGTTATGTTTTAAGACGCGTTGAAACATAATTCAATTTATAAAATAATTTAACACTTAAAAATCTACTAATAATCCGCGGGATTTAAATTATAGATTTACTGGTCTGTGAGGACAAAAAGTTTGGCAACCGCTACTTTAAAGCATAAAGATATATTGTATCAAAATAAAAAAAATTATTAGTTAGTAATAGACAAAACAATACTAAAGTGGTATCATTTATGCTGAAAAACTATACTATTTCATATTTCTATTTCTTAAAATGAAAGATTCTATCCCTAGAATAAAATACAAAATATTGGTTCTCTAATTAAATAAAAGCGTAAATGCAAGGTATTTATTGATAAAAGCCTTGAAAAATAAATTAAGCGGACTAAATACCCAAGTTTGTAATCGATGCATTTTCATTGGTTCCAAGAGAGATGACGTTTGACATAATGTATTTCGAGAGTAAGCCTTAGAAAATAAAACAAGAAAGCTTTGATACAAACCCTTTGTGAAATATTCAGAAATGCGTGATGAGAAGAAAAGAAAACAAGAGAAAAAGAAGAAATTATAGAGCAGTAATTTCTTTCCCAATCCCTCGCCATCATGAAGCGTTCCAGTGTGGGAGATCAAGAATCCTCTATGTCATTAAAAATAAATGGCACATCCTCTTATTGAATCAGGATTTAAAACAAAATACAAGACTCTGAAAAAAGCATTTCAATACACTCTATCTTTTCTTCTTAGTTTGGGATTTTTTCTCTTTATTCAAGGGGAAGAAAAATCGAAAACGTTTAAGTTCTTTTTCCTTCTCTTTTATTATTTTTGACATACGACTGCAGTGGTAGGTATTGTATTATATATATATGCATATATTTATATAAATATCCATATATTTATACATCTTATGTCACTTTGGGAAGTTATTTCAGAATTGCTATTGAATAATTTGTTTCTTCAGGAAAAAAGATGTTAGATTTCAGAACCAATAGTAATTTGTGATTCCGTTGTTATTTCGATTTTACTTCTGCACATTTTTTTTCTTTTCTTCTTTTTTATTCAGATCGTATCCAGTGCATTTCAGTGTTTGAGAAACAATATTACTTTTCTTTTTTAAATCCAAGATGAGGATTGATCTACGAACTCTTTTTGCCGAATTCCTATTGATTGTCCCTTGGAACTATTGAGAAACTTTCCCTTTGAGGCAATCGCTTTTTCTTTTGAAGAATTTCTTACGATTTGTTCTTCCGTTGAATAAAAACGAGCATCCAAAAACTATAATAATTTCCTTTATTTAAATATTGGGTATGTTTATGTTTTCCTTTTTAATATTCCATCTTGTTAGAAGGCGTAGTATAACTAATATTAAATAAATTAGTATTATTTAGACATTTTAAATGATTAATATCAGATTATCTGTTTTTGAAATACAAAAACTGAAAATTCATTATCATTGTAATTAAATTCGTAAAGGCCTTTTGTGCTACTTTACTACAGATTCATTATGTATGAATTAATAAAAAATTACCATGTTTATTTTATTACTTTAAGGTATCCGACTACCATAAATTCGTTAATTTTCTCAAAAATTAGCAAATTTCTTATGATTCTATTTCATAGGCCATCTTATTAGCTTTATAAAAATATCAAGTTTATTATTTTTCATTCACTAGAACAAAAACTACAAGTGTTTGTAAAAAGAAGATACCACTACTTTAAGCAAGATGTCATTCTTAAAAATGCATTTTACTCGAAATGTGTGTGTTTTTAAAGCTCAAACGGAGACAGCGATTGCTCAAAAAATTTTGAAAATAATTAACTGAAATCTTTTGTGTATGTTATGAATATTGTCAGATGTGTATGTTATGTAGTTCTGTTCTGTATGTTGTCATATTTAGCAATCACTGTTTTATTACAAAATTTACAATCCCTTATGTAAATATAATCACTGTTTTGTAAGCAATTTCATGTAAAAACTAAGATGAAGTGCTCTAATGTTGTAAAAATTAAAATACCTCTTATCCTGAAGGTCCTTTAAAAATGAATAGCAAAGCAACTAATCAAATTTGAAAATTTGTTCATAGACTTTTTGTACAGAATGGGCCCCGTGTGTTATGTAATTCTTTGTAAATTTTTCCCCATAATAGTAATAATAATTTATTTTTCACTTCTTAATTTTAGCATATTTTTCTTAAAATATACTAAATAAATCTAAAAAACCACAAAAATTCCCCATATCTCCCTTTTTTTTAAAAAAAGTTGTCGCAAATAGTCGGATATCTTAAAGACCACAAGCATTTATTATTCATAAAGCTTAACATTCCGGATTTTACTGGCATGTATTTTAAGAAAAATTGCCTTTGGAAACTCTTTACATTATTCATCTGTATACAATTTTCGCAGTTTTCAAGCAAATATTAATAATTAAATTTTGATTTTTTCAAAAATTTGTTAATTATTGGTTTTGAAAAATAAGGATAAATGGATTCATTACTAATTCTTACCATTAAAAGTAATGACTCATAATTTGTCTTAGCAAATAATCTGTATTAATAAGAAAAAGAATAATGATTAAAAATATTAAATTGATATAATATCTTGAATAATCTTACGCAATGCTAAACAATATTGTGTTCAAATACAAGTCATTTTCATTTATTCACTAGAGCAGAGCGGTTCTTAAACTTTTGATCACTATCCCCTGCCTTTTATGTATCAGTATGACATCGAGGATATCAAGGTTTTGCACATCCCAGCCCGATTTAATACTTTTGATCAAAACACAAGTTTTATTAGAATTTTTCATTGAGGATAATATAGTCATCTAGTATAGTATGGCGAATCTTTCAATTTTTCCACTAGGCTTTTCAGAGTCATTAAAAGAGGAAAATCTCAAGGCTATATGAGAGACTGCGAACCCCTAGGTGTCCGCGAATTACAGTTTAAGAACAGCTGCATTAGAGAATGCATAATGGGATTTTGTACCATAACTTAAATTAAGTTTTACGTAAGATTACATTTATTTTTTAATTATATCTTTATATTCTTTTCCGCAAAAATTAAGTAATGGTTATATTAAAATTTAAAGTCAACTTTCATTAATACAGCTGAAATACCATCATTGATCCGAATGTTCACAAGTAAAGAAAAGGAGTGTTTGTGAGAAATTCTACACGCGAAACAAAAGTTAAACTAAAATAAATTTTAAGAATATATTTAGTATATGAAAATTAAAGAAACCGATAAACTGTATAATTCATTGTAATGTATCTGTATAAAAATGTAATAGCAGGAATTAAAAACCAATTATATGTCAAACAAATTAAAAGATGCTTATAGGCAGATGGATAGATGCGTCATAAACACACACATTAGTAGCATTGAAACGTTATCTATACCTGCGGAGGATCAAAAGAATATTAAAAAGATATCCACGAATCACATTCCTCAAAAAAATGTTAGAGCCTAAATATATGTTCTAAAATTTTAATTAATATAAAATGAATTTATTTTAGAAATTTAAACATTTTTAAACAAGGGGAGTATTATTTATTTTAAAGATATAGGAAACTGTGACGAAGCCGGTCTCTTCCCCCTATTTGCTAACAGACTCCTTGCCCCTTGCCGACAGACGTTGCGAAAATTCCAGACATTTCCCTAATTGCTGGGAAAAAAATCTCGTAACTGGGTGGTCAAAGTTTCGGACCCTTTTTCCCAGGCTGTCCGGACTCTCAAAAAGAGATGCCATAACAGTGTGGCTTCATTTTCCCGCTATTCGGTGACGATGCGGCGCGTCTTTAACTTACAATGGGCACCCAGCCATGGGAGCGACCATTGGGGATAAGATCAAGAAAGCCGAGACCGAGTAGCGGCAAAAGAACAAGAGATGATAGACGGATGATTAGGAGAGATAGAGAGAATATAAGGAGACCGAGAGAATCCGGAAGGGAAACTGGATTTTGAAAGGCACTGTTTGGATGTCCCTTGAGTGATAGAAAAAAGCGATAACAAGCCCGCGAAGTACGGCGGTCTCCGAACTTGGAATGTCCGGGAACGGTCTGTCCCGATCAACGAAAGAAAGCGATACTTGAACCGCGAAGTAAGGCGAATTTTGGAACAGTAGAGAGTGCGAAAGAGCACGGCAATTTAAGTAGAGAACTCACTCCCGACTCGGTGTGGAATTACCGAGGTGAACCCTTTACGCACGATTTGAATAGGACTTTTCTCTAGCGGGCGAAGTTACGCATTTATTTTATGTGAAAGAGACTTGAAATCTGTGGACCCTTTTGCTATTGAATTGTGAAAAAATATTCTAAATTTTTTTTTTGATGATTTTCTTATTGAGAAATAAATAGTTTATCCAAGAGCTGTGTAAAATCATTACAAAACTATAATCTTCTATTTTTCTATACATGTAATGAAAAGCATTACATTTTAAATGAATCACATCATGCAGAAAAATTTGAAAATTTTTATATTAGATTCTCCATATAAATAATGGTTTACATCGAAGCAATTTTAAAATTTTACATAAAAGTTCTGAATGGAAGTTCCTTAGTTTTAATAAGTTACGCATAAAGTATTTTTAATTCAAAAATAAGCTACTTTCTAAGGCTTTATGAAATAATAATGAGCTATAAAAAGGAGTTATAAAATATTTAATGTATTGATACTAATGAAAATGTATATTCAGGTAAAAAATAATTAATGTAGTATATTCCGTTATATGACAATGAATATTGTCGATACGTTTTCAATAATTTATATTAAATAATAATTAATTAATAATCTATTATGGAAAAAAAGCCACGATTAAGAGGAAACATACAAGTCACGTTCTTCGGGAAAACATTTCTTTTTAAAAACAAAAATTCATTATAAAATTATTGCTACATTCAGGGACTTCTAAGGATAGAAATTTAATCCTGATAGTATTCAATTGTGTTATTAAGTGAAATTATGTCAGTAATATGTCTACTCTGAAACAAATTAATGTAATTCATTTTTAAGTTTATATATTAATTACATTGTACCAATTAGTTTAATTAACTAAATGCATTTGAATTACTTTGTTACTATACATAATACTATTAAAAATAAGAAGGTCAAATATTTTTAAATTATAAAATACTGAACAAATTTAATTTTTTATGAACTATTGTCTTATATTGTTAAATTATTGGAAAATAAAGGAAGAAATATATATTTACTAATATTTTAATAAATATTTACCTTAGTATCAATTAAAATTATATAATTAATACTGAGAATTAAATAACAAACTTTTAAAAGAAAAATCTCAAGCAAAGATTACTGATTCAATTATCACCCGAAATTTTCAACTGCTGATTTAAACTTTTAATTCATTGGTCATTCTCAATCAATATATTTCATTAAATGAAGTTTGGTAAACTCTAAACCAAAATGAAGATTGATTTGAAGCATTCAGTAGCAACTTCAAATGAATCCTTTTACAAGTATCTGTGGCTTAATTGATTATTAAAGGGCGAATGGGAAACAAAATTCGAATAAATTATTCGATTTCTAGATGGCGCTCTCCACAAATATATGGCACGTTCTAAAATTGAGAACTAATCATGAGCAACATTTGCACATACTTAAGTGATTAACCCCCGAGATACACAAATTCGGTTTGCGACCTAATCTCATTTCAAGAAATCTGCATTTCAAGGTAGGTGCGTTTTCCATCCCAAATGATGACGTATCCACTAAAGTGCGTTTGAGTGATAACCTAGCTTAAAATGTATTCCCCCTTCATCTGAGCAATAACCATGTACACCGCAAAATTACGAGTTCATGTTCCGTTCAAGTTTGCTGTAAATTTAGAAAACGGGAAATTTAGGCGAACAATACTCTCAAAACAAACACTCGCCGTCATGGGAAGACAGAATGAGATTCTGGTCTGTGGGAAATTTAAACGTATGCAAACATTTTCTCCAAAATTGCGACAAACGCCACCATCACGCATATATTAAAGTTAATGAACCCACGGACGCTGGCGAGAGTCTGCGCAGTGGGTTTCATCCACACGCGCGGGAGTACTTGAATTAAATTCAAATTAGTCACTCTAGCTTATAAATACTAAACAATTCGGGAGCTTATACGTGCTAGTCTGACGAAATCCACAGCCGCTTCTATCTGTGGAAGTCAAATGGAAAGCAGGAATTGGTTCATTGAAGCTTGCACTGGAATCGGTCATTTTCGGAACATACTCTTGATTGCCAAGGGGAGAACTTGTGAATTAATGAAAACCAAAATGGTGCCCACAGGAATAAGGTACTGAGAGAGGAATCATTTGTTGATAAACGAGTGTATTCGGTATCTACTCGTATAAAATACAGAAATGGAAATAATGAATACATTTTGTCTTAGCAGTGGCGTGCTTGAATTAGCTAGTATAATTAAACCAATGGGGATACAATATATTATAAAGTTTGCTTTTCGCTAGTGAAAAATCAAAAGGTAGAGAGCTTAATAAAAGCTTATAACTTAAATACGCGTAGCAATTTTTATGTGCTGTTAATAAACAAAATATTTAATCGGTCAAAATTTGCAATTTTTAAGTATCAACTATTAATGGCCTTATTATTAGTTATTAAAATTATGGATTGATGAATGCATTTTAAAGCCAATAAAATGTTTCAACGGATTTTGGAATTATTTATGCAAAGTTTCAAACATATAAATATTTTTTTTAAAAATTATCTTGATCATACTCCTATTTGCTGAGCAAACCTGGGCCTTTAAACATAAATTTAATGCTACGGTAGCCTAGTGGTTATTCTCAGGAACTCGTGGCTGGAACTTTACGAATTTGTTCCATTGAAAATCCATCTACTAGATGGGCTAATGCAAGTTAAATCTATCAAGGCTCAAAGTCCCTCCATTGGCGTGGTGTGGTAGTAGAGAGATGGTGTCATCCTCATCACTTGACTGATGTTCAAAATTACGAGATCCATTACCAATAGATGTTGTTTTGCTTTATAGTGGGACGTTAAAAAACTCTCACTCACTTAAACATAAATTTAATTTATTATCTGTTCTCTCTCTCAAAAGAGTAAATCGTTTTCCATAATATTGATTTGGGTGAAAAGGGGTTATGAACACATAAGGGCCTCTACACATTACTGTGTAGTAAGCTTAATCTCGTTGGCACCAAAACCGTCATATAGATTGTTGCGGAACAATAAATTTGTTGAACTCAAAGTTCTCACTTGGCCGTTGTGGGAAATTTGAAAAGTGAAGTGCAATCGAAGTGTAATTCAAGAGTAATTTAAAATTACCAGCCTTATCATCAATGAAACTCCTGTTTCTATAAAGTGCGCGTAGTTAATACACAGCAAACAGCAATTTTATAAATTAAAATTTGAAGTTTTCTAATTTTATTCAAATATTTGAATTTTTTAAATATAACTTTCCCTTTTAAAATTTGTTTGTGATTTTTTAAAAAATGGTTTGTTTCATTTCATAATTTGCGTTCCACTTAAATACCCATTTCCATCAAGTCCTTTGAAGAAATACTTTTATTTTTTCGAACAGAGAGAAAGGTTTGTTACGAAAATTTTAACTTTCCATTTCTCGATTAAAAAATCTTCCGAATGGGCTCAATTCATGAATTCACATGATAAAAAAAAGTGTTTTTCATTGAATTCAAAACAAACATTAAAATAACTTTACTTGTTCTATTTGTAAAACTCAGGTAAAATTTCAAATTTCATATTTGGGTAAGATGTTTAAATGTTAGGAAAAAAATTTCTTCAAAATTTTTTTTAAAAATTAAAAAAATCATATTTTATGTTTAACTTTTTTAAATAAAAGGTATTTTGTATACATATGTACTTTTTAAGAGAAAGTTTCTGCAAAGAGCAAAACTTGGAAACACTAGATAGTTTTTATCATGTGGCTATAACGTCGCATGATTTTTTGAATTGATTGGCTAGAATCATGTGGCTTTTCACTATCATGTGACGATGACGTTAAATTTTTCCCCGAATTTTTCCAGTTATATTTTGTGAAATTTTGTATGTTGTAGAAAATAATGAAACTCGGGATGAATCTTATGTTTATTTCTCCAGAAATCTGCAGTTTTCAGTTTATATTTTAATGGGAATAAATATTTATGCACATTAAAAAAATCTAAGGGTCTTAACTCATATTCATGAGGGTTTTTTGGGGGACGGTAGTAGTTCTTCATTTTAAAAATCGTCACTATTTTTTTGTAGTTTGCCAGAAAATTTTACAGTTCTTAAAAAAGATTTATACATATATATTGAAAGTATTGGAGTTTACAAAATTATTCTTTTATTATCATGGCTTCAGAAAGAATAGAAATCAGCCTGATTACATTATATTCTCAGTTTAATACTTTCAAATACTATTTGATATCACTGGATTAAACATCAGTTATGTTTAACAGGACCTTTTCAAATGATATTCGTATTTACAGATATAACTCTTGAATTTTATTTTTTTAATACTTCAGTCATATTTCAATGTCAATATAGAACGTATGACTACTCAGGGAAATATATACGACAAGCGATCTTTCACAAAAAAATAAATTAAGAAATTAATAATTAATAAATTAAAATAATTAATTAATGTTTCGATATATTTAAGAATGAAAAATAAAAGAGTAATGAGAATTCTATCTATCTTATACAAGTAAGGTAAATACAAAAAATATCCAATTTATTTTGTTTGAAAAATTTTAATTATCAAACGTACAAACTATGCATTACACTTTCCGTTTTTGAAAAAAACTAAAAAAACACTTTTTTCTTTTTGGGAAACCTCAATACACGAATTCAGATTCCTTTTTTTGACGAAGAAATTTTTTCAAACCATTTTCCCCAGGATTTATCTTGTGTCATTTTTAAAACCAAAAAATCCCCGTTCCTTACTGGTTATGGTATTTTTAAAGTGTACATCACAATAGATTTAACCTGTGTCCTTCCAAACTTTGTGATTGCAATGTTGGTGGGGAGCGCATTTTGTACTTTATTGCTCAAAATTTAAGAAAGAGAAAATATCTGATAGTCAGACTGCATGCTCTTAATATTAACTGGCCTCCTAATGTTTCTCAGCTTGTTTCAAGCAAAGCTACGTTCACTTTATTTTCTATCTAATTTGATTTAATTTTGTAATTTTTGGTAATATTTCATTTTTTTGTTTTTGTGACCTCAATGTGTTGGTTTTGTTCCGTATTTGTTTTATTTTGTAATGTATTTTTGTCTAAACCTTATTTGTTTTTGTTATTTCATTATTTCATAACTTTTGTTTTGTTATTTACTTTTTTTTATTTATCTTATTTAGTTTGCTTTACTTACTTCCATAACACCCCTGTGATTCTTGTGGTATACAAGAACTATTTTATCTGTCTTCAACAATATATACGTATATATTGGGTTGTTCAAAATAATTTCGTTTTTTTTGGGAAAAAAAAGACGGGTTTTTTTATAATAAACAAATACTTTTTTAAAATTTTATATTTGGCCGTTCTGGTTCAACACCTTTTTTAAACTTTCTGGTTGTAAACATAATTCCACGCTCATAAAAGTTTTTGGTCTTTGCGGGCAAAAAAATTGAGGGGGTTTTGACCTCCCCCATTTGAGGGGAAGGTTTTTCCGTCTAAAAAAATTTTTAATTTACCGGAACAAATAAAAAAATTTTTTCCCAGTCTGGAGAATATGGTTTTGGGGGTGGCATTGTAAACCCATTCAAGCTGTAAAAGCGGCGAGGTGACCAAAAATTTTTAGGGTCTCGCGTTGATAAAACCACCCTTTTCCCGGTTGGGTTTTTACCTTTTCTGTTGAAGTGCATCATTCAGTTTGTCCAGCTGATGACGGGGTTCCCAATTAAACGTTGTGTTATCCCGGGAGAAGCTAAAAAAAAGGTTCCTTTTCCCCCCAAACAAGACAGCATCACCTTTTTTTTGGGGAATAACGGCTTTGGAAAGGTTTTTAGCCGGTTTCTTTTTCTCCATGACCTCTTGCGTTTGACGTTTTTATACAACCCCAAATTTTTTCCCCAGTGATGATGCGCTTCAAAAAAGGATAATTTTCGTGACGTTTGAGAAGCGAAACGCAGACGTCAATTCGGTGGCACAGATTTCTCTCTGTGAGAACATGGGGAACCCATCGAGGGTAATCCCAGGCCTTTCGGGCCATAAACTGTTGAATTTGATAAATTTAACCTCAATCCGATCTCACGTGTTGTTATTCGCCGGTTCGCATCACCAATGCCTTTATCGCGTCTTTATCAGCTTCAACCGGCCTTCCCGAACGTGGCGCATCTTCGACATCAAAATTGCCGGATCGAAATTTGGGAACCAGTTCTGGCACTGGCGTACTGTCAATACACCTCTCCAACATCGGTCAATTCCGGCGAACAGCATTTTTACCCTTCTGTAGTAAAACAGTACGATATGTCAAAAATGCTTTATCGCTCTCCATATTTAAAAGGGAAACAACCAAAACTACTGCGTAAAATTTAAATTTGGGAAATTTTTTTCTCACACAAGCCTTGCTATTTTGAGCTCTCAAAGCAAATAAAATTATACGGCTTAAATGTGAAATTGGGTGCAAAAAATTACAATTAAATCCTCTGTCGGAAAAAAACGAAATTACTTTCCGAACAACCCAATATATATGTGTGTGTGTTTGTATAATTTACTACAGTTTTAGAAACCGACCTAAGTTAATTCTTAATTTCAAGATGCAAGCACTCTAAAATTTGAAAATAAATATCATTCTTTTTTCACACAAAAAAGTTATATTTGCTAAAAATAGATTTCCCAAAAATATCGCTTATTAATTACATACCTGATAAATTTTATTTTTCCGTAATCTTCAGAAAACATTTTTCTTCCTTGCACATCTTTTGTCAACTACAATTTCAGTACTGATATTTAAGTACCAGTGAAAAGAAAAGCATGCTTGAAGAATTATTCTACTAAATACATATACCCCCACAACTCTCTCCAGAATCTTACGACGCCGGAAAAATCACGCATCCGTGAAGAGTGTAGTGAGAGTTAGTTGGCTTTTCAAAACCAGTATTTCTTTTTTGTCAATACAAGATGCAAATAAGTATGAAAAGCCCTCCTGTCGATCTCTCATGCAAAGCCGAGGTGTGTTCGTGTAGCAGTAGGGTTGTAAAGAAAGTTGATAAAACAACAAGAACTCTGCCTGAAAAATTTTCCCTAATAAAATGTTCCGAGTAAGGTTAGGGAGTCTTATCATGGTTGTTATTTTTAGATACCGCATTACACAGGGACGATGTGCAAATTTAAAGATTTTCAGAGACTGCGATGAGAATTTCAATTATACTCTGATTTCTTTAAACTTCTTCACTATAGTAATTGCATTGTTATGTAACAAGTAATATAAGAAATAATTTTTTTAAATCAATACCTACTTAGATCAACAGAGAAAAATTTTATTTTAGCTACATTTTATGAAATAGTTACAATTAATATAAATATGTATATACATATGACAAAATCACAACATTAAGTGGTAATTAATTTTTATTAATTGTCATTAAAGTATCGTAAAGTATCCAAAACAATCGTGTATATAAAATTTCACTTCAACTGAATGCCTTAAAACGTGAGAAAAAAAATATTTTAAAGTTTTGACCCAAATCGCCAAAAATTAAGTCAACTTGGCTGTATCTGTAATTCTTTAAATAATTAGTTTCAGTCAATTAATTATAATTAAATTATCGTATTTTTACCCAAAACAATAGTGTACAACCCAAAACAAAATTGTAGCTTAAACGAGGTCTTTAAAATGTGAGAAAAAAAACCTTTTTATGGTTTGACACAAGTAGCCAAAAAAGTCGCTAAGTCGCCAAATATGATGACAACGTGGCTGTACTTCTAATTGTTTGAATAATTAGTTTTAATCAATTAATTTTTAATAATTATAATTAAATTACTGCATTGTCATCCAAATTAATCCTGTATATAAAATTTCAGCTCAACTGAGCGCTTTAAAATATATTTTATTAACGGTTGAAAATTCCACGAAGATAAATAAATATATAGAGTGCGAGCTAGTAGAAGGAATTGAATAAAGCAATGTAATATTACAAGAAAATAAAAAAAATAGCATAATGCAGTCTTACTAAATAGAGCAGCTCATATTTAAAAGGATTTTAAATCTATTTTTAAATTATAGTCATTGCAATTCTAATAAGAATAGTTTTGCTCTTAACCTCGCTGTGTTTTTATTTAAAGTAATAACGGCGTTTGAAAATATCTAAGCACATAAATAGTGAAAACGTATTGGCTGTTTGCCTATAGGCTAGATAAATTAAAACTTTAGTTTTTTATTGCTGCATTTTTAATGAGGATAAATAAAATTTAATTTCCGTTCTAAGAACTAATTTCATGGAACCTTCGATTAAAATTTATCAATACATTTAATACACAAAATAAATTTGACAGCATTGATTAGCTGAGAATAATATTAAATCAACTTATTAGAAAAAGACACAGCAACTATCAAATTTATTTTGCGTTTAGAATTTTGGAGAGTTGAATTTAAGCATAAGACAACATAATTTTTTAATTTTGCATTTTATTCATCTCTTATTTGAGTATAGTATAATGTATGAATTATTTACGAAGTTGTTAGTAACATCACACAATCTGAAGATTAATGTTATAAATGAGGTAAAGGGGATTTTTAATATTATTTTTATCGTTCTAAATTAAAACAGTAAATAACCTTTATATAATTAATCGCTAATCGGTGGAAAATAATTTTTGATAACTTGCCTTTTGCCTACGAAAATAGATTCGGTGGTTTCCCTACACGTAAGCATGCAACATATTTGTGCCCATGCAATAAACATGGATTTTCTATGCCCAAGCCCCGAGTTGACATTGTTTTTCGAGTTTGTTTATGGTATGCAAAAATAAAAAAATTGGAAATTGAAGCCTTTTGAATGGTAATGCAGATTCTGACGGAATTAGTGGAATACGTGGCAAAAGGACAATTTCTACTTTAAACTTTACAATCAAAATAGTTGCTTTAAGAAAATTCCCGGTAATTCTTTTAATGACCAAACGTGTACCGTTACATAATCTAGGTGTATTTAAGTTACGTATAGCAGAATAAACAGTGAACCAATCTTCAACCGAAGACTGTGAGAGTTGTCATTTCTAATATATCCAGGAAATTAAAACATATTACAGTTTTGTTTTCATCAACAACAACGTCGATTGATTTAAAGGCATTAGATCATCTGGCAACAACTCTGTACTTGGAAGTCTATTTCGCCAACATCAACATTTTTTGTCTACCCAAGTATGAGAGTATTGCAGAGCTAGTCTCATTGCCTAGATGATTTTACAATATATCCGGGAAGACACTTTCAATCAGCTCCTCTTTTGTCTGAACAACAGTACAGAAATTGCCTGGCAATTTGATGCATTGTGTATTTTGATGCAGTTCTATTTCACTATTTCCAATATCCAGCAGTTGGTTAGAAAATATTTGCGCCAATTGATCATCTTGCAGTTGAATTCACGTGCTTATGATTAATCGAAGTGTTTCAACGTTTCGCCTTAAATACGATTGTTTTGAACTTACGTTAATCTCATAAGCAAAAGTAGAGCGAGGAATGATTTGCAGTTTACGTCGGAAATCACCAGACAGTACTAGGACAGCACCCGAATATTTTTAGTTGCCGTTTTAATCTTACAAAGTTCTATGTCGTGTGAATATTTATGAGCCATTGCAGATTATAACTGAACTCCTTTGAAATACCGTAGCCATTCTGCTCTTTTTTAATATTATACATTGTGTTAGGTTTCTCATGAATGTCTAATGGCAGCTGGAATGCTGAATGTGCATTTATCCACCATTTTAAAAAGTGGTAGCAATGCCTGAAGATGCAATTGCCAATGCAATTTTCTCTTGGTCGTATTTTCATAAGGCTGCGCATGAAAGTTTAAGTAGCTATAGGGAATAAAAATACGGACACAGGATTTGCACGCAAAACAATTTGACCTCATTTCGGCAATATCGAGAAAAATTAAGGGAGTTTCTGAAGTCCGAATCCAGATTCTCGTTCCCCATCCCGAGTTGCATCTAGTGGCCACTTTTGGCACCCCTGCTCCTGCAAGCTCCGTCCCCGAAAGGACAGGCAGTACTATCGTTCGGCATTATCCGGCAAAGTTACTGGAGTTTCTAAAGTCCTATTTCAGATTCTTGTTTCCCTCCCAGAAAACCACAGAGAACGCACTTTGCACGCTCCAAGAATTTTAAGGTAAATCCCTGTCATTGTTCGTTTAAAATAATGTCGTCTGGAATTATTTAACATGAAATTTTCTCAAATTGGATTAAATATTCGGATCAGCCGTCTCAAAATACGTCGGACCCATTTTTGAGTCCCTACGTTTGCAAGTTAGACTGATACCCATGTCCGCATATTATGGTCGTCCGGCATTAATCGATGAAAAAAGTTACCGGAACACTTAAAATCCGATATCAGATTCTCTTTATCCGCTCCGAAACACACATGGGACTGAATTGGTGCCCTGGCGCTTGCTAATTTAGCCGCTAGAGGGAATGAAAATTCGTAAGTGGGACTCGAACACGAGGGCATTCTACTTAATTTCGACAATATCCTGCAAATTTATGAGAGTTTCTGAAACCTTATTTCAGATTCTCGTTTTCCACCCTAGATGCAACCGGAGACTACTTTTGCCCCGGATTGATTGATTGAATAATATGCGTCGCACTGTTCGCTAACGGGGCCCTTTTTGGCGACCCGGGCCCCCAATTTTGGAAACCATGTAAAAGGACGTGGGGGGCACCTGAGCTGGCACCCCCTCCCCCTAACTACCACACACACCAACGGGGGGGACGTTTCAGCTCTCGACAGATTTAACGTGCATCACTGCTCTACACGGTGGGTCTTTAGTGGTACTGGGCTTGAACTCGTGACAAGGCAAGTCCCGATCCGTTACCTATACCACTCGGCTACCGAGGCCACTTGACTCCCCAGAACTGGCACGTTCAGTCGCTGGGAAGGTCATTAGGGTTGTCCGGCATTGTCCGGTAAAGTTACGGGAATTTCTAATATCCTATTTCAGATTGTCGTTCACCATCCCGAAAATTATTAGAAAAGTGTTTTTCCCGCTTCAAAACTTTTGAGGAAAGCTCCTGTCACGGTCCGCGTAATAGACAGTCGTCCAGAATTATCCGGCAAACTTGCAAAAAATTCTCATATCGGATATTGGATTCAAATTTTCCGTCTCAAAATACGCCAGGGATCAAGTTTTCGCGTTCCAGGCTTTTAAGGTAAGCCCCTGCCAGGGTGTTTCTAAAATACTGTCATAAGGCATTATCTGTCAAAGTTGTGACAATTTCTCATACCGAATATCAGATTCAGATAGCCCGTCTCAAAATACTCCAGGGATCCAATTTTCGCGCTTCAAGGCGTTTAAGATATGTGACTACCCAAAATTCGCCGTTTTGATGAATATTTTCGAAATTCATTTTATGATTTTGTTTATAGCCTATACATTTAAGATCCCAAAAACATTTCATTTTTGTTTCTACTATATCTAGAAGCAAAGTTACAGCATAATAAGTAAACCGGAAATGAAGTTTACAAAACCGGAAGTAGATCCCTACGCAAAATATCTTTGAGATATAGAATTGAAATTTTTGAACCTGTTTTTTTATTCTATCTGTGTTATGAATCAAATCAAACCTTTTTTATATTTATGTACTTTATTGCATGAAAAAAATAAATTTTTTTTAAAATATGTTTTTTTGAATAAAATTTGGCATATTTAAAAACTTTCAAAAGTATTACAAATCTTTTTTTCTAACACATATAAAAGATGTAATCCCGTACTGTATAAAAATTATTTGAAACATATATTAGAATTTTTTTTGTAACTGCCAATTTTTTCAAAATTTCCCCCTGAAAACGACAATTGTTAAAATCTATAAAAACTCTCCCGGAAAACATCAAAACGTTAAAAAAACCAAAAAAATTAAGCCTGAAGAGCTAAAAAGGTCTTGACCAAAAAATTTGGGGAATTTAAAAAAGTACATTTAGTAGAAAATTTTTATACTATATTAAAATCTTTAAATGCATTTTCTGGAAAACTGTGTTTTTCAATTTCTTGCTTCACGGTAAAGTTCACTAAAAGTTTTCTTTTTAAGATATTGAATTGAAATTTTCAGAAAATATTTTATTTAGTTTTATCTGCAGTCTAGACTATTATCTAATCTCTGTGTATATATTTATGTATTTTATTACACTTTTTGTGAGAAAATAACATTAATTTCTTGTAAAAAATTGAGTACTTGCATAAAAAATGACATATTTCAAAAACTTTTAAAAATATTACAAATCTTATAGTTCCAATTATAAATAAGGATGTTATATTTGTGTACTGTATAAATATTATTCAAATATATTAATTAGAATTTTCAATACAAGCCTTACCGTAATTGCAATTTTTGACTAAAATTTCACTCAAAATTCCCAATATATCCAAAATTATTTTTAATTTTGAGGAAATTGTACTTGAATTCCTAGTTTTATGCCCCATTTCAACGAGAAAAGGGTTTATTTCGTTGAAAATTTATATATTTCAAAAAAAGTGCTCCGAAGGTAGTCACATAACTTAAAATCACATACCTTACCTAATCACTGCCAGGGTTGGTCTAAAAACGTTTTACCGGCATTATCCGGCAAAGTTGCGACAATTTCTTATATTGGATATCAGATTCAGGTTGCCCGTTTCCAAATACGCCAGGGACTAAGTTTTCACTCTCCATGGCTTTTAAAATAAAGTCTTGCCAGGAAGTGTCTAAAATACGATCATCCAGTATTGTTCGGTAACGTTACGGATATTTTGTTGATTCAATTCGAAATTCAGATTCCAAGCCCAGAAATACACCAAGCACTGACTTTTCATGCATATTGGTTCTCAAAATCTGCTTCCTCAAACACACACACATTCCGACATTTTGCGAATTTTCCCGTTTCCCGGATTCTACGCATTTCTGGCAATAAAAAAATAATGACGTCAAAAATTAAGATAAAAACTATCCTATATTTTAAGTTGGACGAAATGACACACAGTATGCAAAATTATGTCAGGATCGGTTCAGTAGTTTCGAAGTCTATCGCTGACAAACACTGTGACAAGTAATTTTTAATATACACTCACTTCCAAAAGTAAAGCACGAAGATATAAAATGTAAAAAAAAATCAACAAATACTGGTTTGATTGACACAAAATTTGGCAATAAAGTAGTATATATATTTATACATAAAACAAAATCAATAATTACATACATAAAGGAAAACAATATTAATATTTATAAGTTATCAGATAATGTCATACTGGACACTTAAACTGAATTATGTATAAAGTGAAAATAAACAGCATAAAATGAAAAAAGGACATTAATAGGGTATGTGATCCCCCCTCATTTGTATGCAAAGTTTACACCTTCTGACCTTGCTTTCAATTAGGTGGTCAACCACCGCAGATTTAATCAATCTTCATTCTTCTTGTAGAGCAGTTTTCAGCTCAATAAGAGTGACTGGAGGTGGGAAAAGTGAAGATACAGCACGGCCGAGAACATCCCAAATATTTTCAATGGGATTAGGGTCGAGCAAAACTGCTGGCCACGCCATACGCGCAATTCCTTCACACTCCAGGTAGACATCGACGATGCGTTATCGCCCATTAAAACATACGTAGGGCCAACTGCTGCAGCGTACAATCTCACAATGGGTTCTAAGACTACATCTCCATACCGGACAGCCGTCACAGAACCCGTTTAAAGATGTGCAGGTCGGTGCGGTATCCTAATGAAATCCCTGCCCCCACCATAATGCTTCCGCTTCGGAATGCGTGATGTTCGGTGATGCTTTGGAGCTTATTGCGTGTTCCTTGTTTACGCCATATCCTTATACGCTTGTCATCTGGCTCCAGAGCAAATCTTGACATCAATAAACATGACATTGCCCCAGTCAGAAACAGTCCAATTGCCATGTTCCCGGCACCACTTTAATCGTGCCGCTCTTGATTGGACGGATAGAGGAACATAAACTTGAGGAACCCTGGCATACAGTCCATTCATATGTAATCTTCGGGGCATACAGTAGCTGCGGATATAGCCTTACCAATGAACGCTGCAACCATAGATGTCACACGTGTGGAAGTCGCTCTGCGATTCCGCTTGGCTGCAATAGCAATATATCGATCTTCCGTGGAGGTTGTAACCCTTGGGCGACCACCTACGGGACTTCGGACAACTGTCTGTGTGATTTGGAATTGTTTCCATAAACGTGAAATTTCAGAGTAATGAACGCCGAAGAAAAGAGTAACATCTGTGATCGACTGTCCGGCTTCAATGCTCCCCACAGCACGCCAGCGCTCAGAATCTTCCATTTGTTTTCTGGAAGTCATAGAAACACGTATGTCTTGAAAACAAATTTCAGAAATGTTAAACCCCTTTCCCACAGCACTTGAATCAATTTTGTAACCCTTCAAAAGCTGGCTTCTTATAAGATTTTTTTTGCATATTTCTTGACATGAAAGCACGATTGGTTGCACATAACATATATTTGCATACTTCCATCTATCTCTGCAGCAAAGATCCTCTTAAATTTGATTGGTTTTTGAAATTAGCGTTTTCCTCCCCCCGGTTTTCTTTTGGAAGTGAGTGTATATAGATATACATAAAATGGTATTGCAATGGTAATTCCTTCAGAAAGAATTTAGTTTTCATAGGTTTTTTTATAAAAATAAAATGTTTCATTAATGGTAATTACAAATAAATGCATTAGTTTCGAAGCATATTTTATTTCTGTAGTTGTTTGCATGTACGGGATGATTTTAACAACGATCTAATTTATAACATGATTCGCTTTCATTTAATACGGATTTGAAAATATCAAAGTAAAATATTTTTTATTTTTTTTCTCAGAAAAGAGTGATCTTCTAAAAAGAAAAGTTAAAAACATTATTGAAAAAAATTGTAGTAAGTTTTAATACAGATTTTATTTTAAAAAACTAAAGGCTGTATCAAAAATCACTTGTATTTTAATAAACGAACGAATTTCAATTATAGTACAGTTGTCCAATAACAATAAATATTTTTTGAAGACAATATTGCATTCGTATGAATGAAATGCCTAATGTAATTGTTAATATCTGATAATGTAGTCAAAGAATTAAATGAGTGAATAATACGAATACGTTATAATTATTTTTAAGCATGACTAATTCTCATATGGCTTCTGGAAGTGCTGTATTTCTATTTTATGTTATTTTACAGTTGTTTATAATTAGTATTTTGTTAAATGATTTAAAATGTACTTTTTTCTTGATAATATTCTAAAAACCTTTATGAAAATAATTGCTTATTACAGGAGTTTAAAAGACTCCTTAAAAACTTTGAAAAAGCAGTCAAAATAATTCAATAACATGGGAAATGAATGCTCATTCACGAAAAAAGCATATATATATTAACATTCACTTTTAAAAATGTGGGCCCTTACTACGCATTATTATTTATGGCAGATTTTTAAAATTAAAATTTACACTGATGTATTTGAATTTAAGATATTTCATTTTCATTTAATTTGAAGCATTTTTATATTTAGGTAATATCTTGCGTGAATGAAATAATAACAATAACGATAAAAAATTGCTAACTTAGAAATCCCTTCACAGTGGGAAATATTCTGATATTCTTAAAGGATATTCTGATAACATTATAATACACTCATATTTTTAGAACACATTTGATGTATTCGAAAAGATCTATGCATTAAATAAATCTCAGGAAAACGTTTCTTCGTTCCTGTTTTCTTCGAATTGAGATTTTCAACAAAAAGTATACACTTTTTATATGGATAAGATAAAACACTGGATTTTAAGAATTGTTTTTTTTCAAAGAAATTATCCTCAACATTTTATTAAATAAGAATTGAAAAGAAGATATATATATATATAAAAAATATATATATATATTTTTTTTCTTATAGTGAATTTTTTTAATGTTTATTTCTAACAAATAGTTTTAACCGGGGAGACAGTGAAATTTTTTGTTCAAAATTTTTAAACACATTCATTTCAAGTAATAAATAGGAAATATGAAAAAAATCCATTTTAAATGTGCTTCAAATCCTTTTAAAACCAAAATGTCTTAAAAAAATAACTCAATTAAATTTCAATTATATCTCTTTTTTTTTTAAAAAGTTAAATTATGCGTTTATTAGAAAATTTATTATACTAAACAATTTTAAACAGATGCGGATTGTAAACATTAAGGCATGCTTATCAAACTTTCAACATTTGGGAAAAATTTTTTCAACCTTTTTAATTTTAAAAAGCCCCTTTCCCTTTTCATAAAATTAACGCGAACAATTCAATAATAAAAGGGCTTGGACACTAAAGCTGAAAAATACGCGTTTTTAAATTTATAAACCTCAAATTATCAAATGAGTATTAAATTTTGTATAAAATTTTTTATATATGAAAAGCCCGGGGGTTACTGGTAATTATTAAACTTGTTCTGGGGCTTTTTTTATTGTTAAATTTATTATCGGCGGGGGTCCAGGGTGTTGCTATATTTTGGGTTTACATCAGTGAAAATTTTTGTATATATCAGTGTGTGCTGTATTATATTAGTGTAAAAGTGCATTTCTTTTTAATTATTTCATAATGTATTCTTTGTTTCCTTTCAGTAAATAAGTAAAAATTTTTTGAATAATATTTTTTTTTCGCTTTTCGAAAAATTTCACGCCCCCCCCCAAGGGGGTTATCACCAGTGAGGGCGCTAGACCACGCGTGGACTCGGCAAATTTAAAGGGTTTCGCAGGCCTCCTTTTTTCCAGTAAAAGAAAACGAAAATTTACAAAAAGCCAAATTTATAGTTAAATTAATGTTTTGAGTAAACGAGTTTTATTGCTAATCAAATGATGGCAAAAATTACAAAAATAAAATTTAAAAATAGACAACCCTTTTGGTTTTTGGGGCCTCACTCGAATTTTTTCAGGATTATGTCATAGCTAACACTAGCCGCTATTTCGGGCTTCAATTGGGGGGAACCCGGATAACCCGATAGTCTCTTGACTCATCGTGTTTCAAGTAGGTCTTAATCAATTTTTTAAATTTGAGAAGCTTCTCTCAGCAAGGGGTTTTACTGACGGGAACCCGTGAGCATATTCTAATTTTTATATAAAATTTGGAAAATTTCTTCCAAATTATTTTTTAAAAAAGTTTGAATGAGTTGTTTTTTGCGTCTTGATAGAGTCTAATTTAATTCGTTTTTAAAAAGGTTTGGGGGTCTTTATATAGTTCGAAAAGGGTGTATTCGGCCGCCCTTTCCCAAAATAGTACCCAAAAACATTACAATACTTGAGAAGGTCATTTTTGAAAATAAATTTAAATAAATGATATCATTAAAAAAACCCAAAATTTTTCAAAATATTCATTTAGCGCTTTTTTAAAACGACATTTGGTTTTCGAATATAATAACATCAATCATGGGTGTTAAAAAAAATTAAATCGTACTGGGATTTCAAAAGATTGAATAGGTTCATCAATATGTTCATAACCAACATTCGTTTTTCCTGGCTGTTTTTTTTCAAATTGAACCAATTTCGAAAATATTTTTCTCAAAAGTCGAGCTTGTGAAACCTATTGTAAAACCTGTATTACGGAATTTTTGAATCCAGCGAAAAATGACCGAAAAATATCAATGGGACTTTCGTTGACTTGAACCGATTCCATAGTTTTGTTATATTGTTCACACGTAGTAAAAATTCTACCATACGTGTAACGCAAAATAATCTAAAAAACAGAACATTTCATTCAAGACTGCGTCACAGTCGTTTTTAGAGTTTCAGAATCATCATTTTTTATTTTTCAGCTCATTCACGCATTCGATAACATCATCAAATTGAAAAAAATATTGTTTTTAGCCCGATTCTACTTTCCCACCTTTTTCCCAGACAGGGTTTTATGTCAATTTTAATTTATTTTTACAAATCCCAACGCTTACCCCTTTAAAAAAACATCACATAGATTGTATTGATAAAGCCAAAACCTTTTTTGTGCAAAAGGGTTAGCTGCATCAATCAAAAGAAATTCCAACTTGGCATCCACACGGATGGGGAGAATCCCTTTTTTGGGTTTGTATTGAGTATATTTCTTGTTCTGACCCCTTTTATTAATACCGCCCATTTGGGCCCATTATCATCCTGTCCTCGACAGTTTTGGATATCTAGACCATTTCTTTGCACTTCTTGTAATTTGAATTTGTTATATATTCTCCCGTTGTTTCTTAACTTATCACCCCCTTCTAGGGTGGCACCCCACAGTTTGAAAACCCTGCTTTAAAGGTAATCAAACCTAAAATTTATTTTAAAATTATCCAACGATTATTTCATGTTAATTAAAGAAATAATCAGAGAGAGAGTTGGAGATTTATTTAAACATTTTTTTTATATTCTTCAATTACTTTTATATAGGTGCTTAAGAATACTGCAAAGTATTTATATAAATAATATACTGTGCTTTAAAAAGAGACTTGCATGAATTGTTTATTCTTTAAATGTTAATTTAAAACTCTGATAACTAGTATTTTTTCAGGTCACTCTGATATGTTAAACAGAAGAGCCAACCAAAATGTATATTTCATTGGTAATCACAGTTATTTGAAAAATAAATTATGAATGCAAGGGGTTAAAAAGAAAATTAATTAATAAATATGAATATATATATATATATATATATATATGTATAAATGATTTAATTAAACAATCCTAATCAAGTTAAAGTGAATTTATATTACCTTCTTTATCTTTTTAGAAGAAACAAACATTTTTATCGTCTATCTGATCTGATTTATAGTTCTACTGGAATACGGCGATATATATATATATATATAATTATACACGGTGATAATAGTTAAAGTTTAAGTATTAAAACGCTATAAAAAGAACCACTGATCAGAATGACATCAAATTTGAATGGAATATTATTTAAAAAGGAGAAAACCATATGACTTAAGAAGAAAGTAATTCCAAATTCTGGCAACAGATGGTGCTGTTAGCATCATAATTTAAAAGGTTTCAATTAAAAAGGATAGTGATCGTAAAACAACAGCTAAGGTGTAAGTTACACGTGAAACTAAGTGTTCTGTTCAGTGTACATAGATGTTCAGTTTTGTCAGTTACGTTAGTCCATCCACCACGGCAAGGTCTTATCACATCAGATGGCAAAAATAGTTTAACTATCCCGAGTCCAAAAACCATATAAAAAGCGTTCATCGAATCGGTTTTTAATTATCCTAAGGCCAAAAACCACATAAAAAGCAACCATAAAATCGGTTTTAAAGTTCGCGAGACTGGAACAAAACATGCTCAATATGGTACCCACCGTTGTCTTCAACAATTTTAAATTGAGAGACAGTATGTACCACAATTGATCGAAGTGTCTCCGCGGTCACGTACAAAATGTGTGGCGCAATGAGTGACTTGAAGTCAGCTAAGTGTGCAATCGGGCCACTAAATACAACCTCTTTCAGCTAGCCCCACAGTGAGAAGTCACACGGATTAAGATCATATGATCGGGTTGGCCAGTTTTTAGGGAAATGGTGGTTGATAACACAAGCATTTCTAGAGTACCCC
Source organism: Trichonephila inaurata madagascariensis (assembly GCA_019973955.1). Lineage (NCBI taxonomy): Eukaryota > Metazoa > Arthropoda > Arachnida > Araneae > Nephilidae > Trichonephila > Trichonephila inaurata. The sequence goes on from BMAV01020271.1 coordinate 73,343, forward strand.
TTCAGCAGCTACTTCACTGGATTTGTAATGTGTCGATGAGCACTATCTTGTTTAAAAATGATTCAATCCACACAACCATGCTGTTGAAGATCTGGAATGACGTGGTTGTGCCAAAGACATTCATAGCGCTGACCAGGGACGGTAACGCTAACAAGACCAAAAGCACCCATCTCCATGAAAAAGTATGCCCTGTGATAAATGATGCCATAAATACACTCCGCACAGGGGCTTTTGCCTGATGAAGTAGTACTAGTTGAGTTGAGAGTTAATTGCCTGTTACCCATATTCGGCATTTCTCTGCATAGACATACTCTGTCAGAGGGAAATAGGTTTCAACTCTGACCACAAAATTTTCCACTGCCATTCATTGTCTACTTCAATGCGAGCAATCAATTCTAAAGTGGAAGTCTCTATTGCTGGTAGGTAAGAAAGGAGCAAATCCTGCACATGGCTAGGGCTGCGGTATCCCAGTGGTCAAGGTATCGGATCACGGTAGGCATGTCATGAGTTAGAGCACAGTACCACTAAAAGACCTGCCGTGTAGGGCAGCGATGCTCGTTAAATCTGTCGAGAGCTGAAACGTCCTTCCGTTGGTGTGATGTGGTAGTTAGGAGAGGGGGTGCCAGCTCAGGTGTCGTCCAAGTCACTTGACGACCTTGGTTAAAAATTATGTGGTCCGTCGCCAAAGCTCTCGTGTAGCTTAACAGTGCGATGTTAATATTCACTCACTCACTCACCCTGCACATGGCTAATTTTGTATGGATTGCAACGCAGGATGTTTCGTAGAATTTTATGCTCTGGGCTCACAGGCTTGGCCAGTTTTCGGTCAATTCCCCGAGCACTGCAAGGTTGTAGACCACCGCTCGACTTCTGCACTGATGTGGCCACTTCTTCAACTCCCATCGAATTAACTTTTTCCGACCTCTAACAGATTGCACACGAAAAGAGCCTGTATTTTCCAATTTTTGAATACTTTTTTTCAGACCCTGGGCAGTCACCGGACCAACGGCTTTTTTCACACCCTTGAGTGTCCAGAACTTCCGCAGAGCTATTGGTGCACAGCCATTATTCTTGTAAAAAAGCTTTACAAGCAGAGAGTGGTTCTTCAATGAGAAAGTCTTTGTGAAATTCTCAGATGTAAAATGAGGAAAAGTCATGTACTTGGCATTTTTATAACAGTTGAAGTGAGTTGGGAGCATAACAGGTATTTTAATTTATATATTCGATGCTTTAAG
>BMAV01020272.1:15406-45055 GCA_019973955.1 Trichonephila inaurata madagascariensis
GCTATGGTTATTTTTCTCTGGTGTCCTAAATTAAGGTTAGAGAGACAAAATTCGATGTTTGTATGTATTACACTGAATTAGGAATAGCAAGAGCTATGCATATTGTTCAGTCCTGTGCGTCATTTATACGCAAGTAAGGGCACTGTATAAATGCATATATCACGCGTATTGTAATTGTTCTTAAGTATATCTTGGAAGTGCCAGTATGGGTAAATTACCTGATTTAGACGCCTTTTATCGCAAACAAATCGTAGGTGTGAGACGCATGAACCATTCAATTTCCGAAATCGTCTGAAAGGTAGGATTTTCATTGTCGACATTGTAAAGAGTATGCCCAGAATCTATGGATGGTGGAAAAAACTGCAAAGGACAATTAGCCTTGACATTGCGTGGTGAGAGAAGGCTCAGGCATATTGTATGTAGCTAGAGAAGCCAATCATTAGCTCAAATTACCATCCAGTTGATTGCCGGTGCCAGTAGTACATTCGGTAAAAGGACTGTTCAATATTTGCTTCATTGTAGGGGTTTCGGAAGCTCTCAACCTACCTCTGCTCAGTGTTCGTCATCGGGCTGCACGTCCTGCCTGGGTAAGAGAGCACAAAGACTGGAGTATAGAGGACTGGAAACGAGTGGCATGAAGTAATGAGTCTCTAAATTGACTAATTATAACACCGACGGTATTCTAAGGATATGGCATCCAGCTCATGAAGTCATGGATCCTGCATGCCAGCTCAGAATTTTACAGGTGATTAAGCAGTTTCTAGGGTGTTTTGTCGTCGCACTGTTTGAGATCTTTGGTATAAATACCAAACTCCCTCAATGCAGTTTGGCACGTAGTTGCTAGGTAATCACCTCTATCCTGTTAAGCTTTTCTGTTATACACGCAATAATAGTTTTCCTGCAAGACAACTCTACATTTCGCTAATCCCGATCTGCTACAGGCTGCTTTAAAAAGCATTCCTGTCATTTCTGCCATGCCCCCTAGAAGTCTAGAATTAAATCATTAAGCAGCTTTAGGGTGTTTTGGAAGAAAGCTTGATCGTTAATCGCACAACACCAACGAACTTTACTAAATTATGGACAACTGTAGTCAATATTTGGCTAGTCATTGCTTTGGAACGTTTCCAGAATCTTGTTGGATCTATACCTCGTGGTGCGGCAGCCTTTATCAAGGCTAGAGAAACCCCAAACTCGTTACTAGGTTGTTATCCCCAATACAGTAGCACTTCAGTGCATTTTATTTTTTACAAAGTTTTGCACATACGTACCTCATACTCTAAGAATTTTATATCTGCTAAAAACCCCTTAATGAAGGTACTATTTTGTAATATTCAAATTAAATTATTTTCAAAACACGCAGTGTAATAAGTTAAAAGCTGAATCTCTAACAAGGAATGTGGATGATTTTTATTGTAAGGGCTTCACAACGTGCTCTTCTACTTCAAATTAGGTTTTTAATTTCATGTTGTAGTAACAATCGCCCCTTTTTCTTTAAGCAAAGAATTCTTACGCCTGGTGCGTGCTTAGATGACATTGGACGCCATGCAATAGCTCTTCCTAAACCGACCTAAAAATTTTTAATAGAATTTAGGTCACGAAATTTTGTTAGCCATTCCATTCGCACCAAATACACCGTTCCAGAAGAGTGTCTTCGACAAGATTAGCTATGTGTGGCTTCGCAGTATCGTACATAAAAATAAAGTCTTCACCAATTGCTCCTCTGTACAGTCCCGCGTGAAGTTCATCTTTATATCGCTATGCAGTTACAAAACGCACTTGTAAAATGTTTAGCGATGCACGACGAACTAACATAAACCATTAACAAACAAGAATTCCAAACCCACCAAATTGATAGGATTATTTTTATGTTAGAGACTGAGAGTTCCAGTCGCACTGAGCCTGGTCTTATGAAAAATAAACAGCACCACAATTGATTGTTCCAACACACATGTTCTTGGCTCACTAAGGGACGATTTTTTTTCTGTAATGATTTAAGTGGGACACATACTGCTGGTCATCGGGCATAAAGATCTTTCTCGGCTAAAAATCTGTGTGAATGGTTTCTCTAGAAGTTAGCAGCAAACTTCTTAAAAGTCCTATTAATTGTCATGACTCAGTGACGACGTTCATTTATTTTCAAATATCAATCTTTCATAAGTGTTGTAGCTTTGGGTCGACATTCCCAGGTCCTCTAATAAAAGAACCCGTGGTTTGATTTTGTTTCCACTATCTGGAGTTCACTATTCGATTAATATTTAATTTTACAACTAATTCTGCTTGTGGCATCCCACCTCCAAAGTATCCAATAGCTCTCCATCTCAGTATCATCTAAGCGATAATGAGAGATCTTGTCAAAATTAAAGCGAATTTCTGCTTGTAACAGTTTTATATGCAAATATATGCAAAAAATTCAAAACTTTGTGAAAACGCTTTTAACGTTTTCACTCAAAGTGGCCAGAATTCTTTTTATAACTAAAAACTCACAAAATTAGAATATAATACTTTACTTTGCTTACTTTATATACAACATAAGATTAAAATAATGGTAAATATCTTTAAATGGTAAGAAATTTATGTTCATAACATTAATTTGGAAGCCAGTTTATGCTGGGATGTGGATTTTTCCTGTAAAACTCAATTTTCTCACGAGAATAGTGCTTTTGCAGAAAAAATCTACATAACGTGTTTTAATAACAAGAAAGTACTAAAATGTTTAACAGGGAAAAAATGGAATAACATACTTTTTCAGTTATCAGTGTGCATTGTTAATTTGATACATCGACAAGTATTTACAATTATATTTCCACCATGAACTAGATATCGTCGAGGTATACCGCTTCGAAGGTGCGTGCGGAAACCTCTACCTTCCAGTATCACTGTCAGTATCTCGAAAATAGCATCGCCTCTTACGTAATCCTTGCAACGTATTGGGCTCTCCCGCCAGAATGTTCTCAGTAAATCCACGTAATCAAAGTCTCTCCAACCGGGTAAAATTTTCTGACATATTATGATATGAATGAGATATAGGAAACTGCGGTTTGGAAGAGTCTCCCTGACAACGGCTGCATAGTCTTTGAAAAAAGATTGCAATGGCCAGTATAATAATATTCTCAATACTTGGTAAGGATACTGCTGCAACATTTGTAATCGTCTTTGCACATCCATCCTCATGAAACCATGACGACCAAGAGGAATGTGCGAAGTTTGCACTAATCTGTCTTCCAATGCTAGTCTTTTCTCGACTGGTAAGTGATTGAAAACACGGTTGAAAAAAGTTATCTGGGTCCATTTAAATTCAAGAGACCAAAGCTGGCAACTGTGTGTCAAGTTCGTGTCTATGAAAAATTCGAACCATCTAGAAACCATCTGTACATCCGTTGCTGTCGAAAATTTGTTCCTATATTTCAGTAAAAGTTGTTGGAAATCATCGGCAGGTATTGTTTTCGAAAAATCTCGAATGTCATGCCAGCACCAGTAATTACAGGCCAGGGTGAAACGTGTCTCTAAATCGAGAACTTGTGATTGGATTAGAATATCTGCAGTTCTGATTCGGTCAATTGTACCATCTGATTTCCATGAAAATGGCAGGCATGATAAACTCCTTTTTTCACTGAAAATTTTCCAATGATCCATGATCCAATACCAAACTTCGAAACTCAAGGCTCGAACAGCTGCTGTAATTTCATTTAGTAATGCTGTCGAACAGCTGGGAGGTGGCAGTTTCTGTTTTATCACGTGCTCCCACTTCTGTTCTGGTAAAATGTACAGATGGGTTTGGTATCTTTGTTCTATATCCGAGATTTCGTGAGCTCTGAAGAAATAAGTTGCAATTTTAACTGTAGCCATTTGTTGAAGGGTTAGAACTTTCATAGTTTTTGCTGTTGCGATAAAACAACTATACTTCACTTAATTTTAAAAAATAGACCATTAGGCTTGAAGCACGTCGATATAAAATGCAGTCTTTCAAAAGAACACAAGTCTTCTGTTATTGTGCAACGAATTTAAATTTGGAATATTCGTTCTTTCTTGTTTTCAAGGTGTATGATATCCTGAAAGAGGAAGATATTTTTTAGTACATCGTTAAATGTGGAAAGTGGGGTTTCAAAACTTATTGATAGATAAAATTTACTAATGGTAATTTGGTTGGATCCTATCAAAGACCTTTGATTTGACGACAAAATGTTTTGCCAAATCGTCAAGCCTGCCAACTTATAGGAAAAAGCATCTCTACTCGGGGACTGAGTGAGATAATATAAACGTCCCTTTTTCAGATAAACCAGGGCTTTTTGTGACGAACCTCGTAATTTTGAACAATGGTTAAGGGAAATAATTGAACAGACATCCTCTTCTCCTAACTTCCACACCAAGTGGAGGATATTTGATCTCACAACCAACCTTCTCTTAACGCTTGGTGTTCAGCACGACTAGGCAGGAACTCATGATTTGCTGGTAGCGAGTCCATTACTTTAACCACTAGGCTACCGCGGCCGCAACTCTACACAGACGAGCAATAATCATTTTTCGGGCAATGGTCAATTTCAGTCCAACCATCAAAATATGGAGGTTTCTTAGCGAGAGATTTTTATACAATGTCTGAAAAGTAACCGAGAGACGAATTTATTCTGCTTTGGTATGGAAGAATATATAAAAAAAATACTTGTTTAAGAGAAACGGATATACCTTAATTAAGTTAACTTAAACGATGCCTTTTCAATGATTTCATCGTTATGTGCTATTTTAGAAACAACGTTTTTTCATTTTTGATGCCAGTTTGAAACAATCTTATTTTCCCCATGGTTCTTGGTTTTGTCATTTAACAAAACTCTGATTTTCTCTTGTCATCGAATGAAAAAAAAAGTTGCTTTTCACTAGGATTTTACCGATATTTTTTTCGTTAGTAAAAGTAATATTAAAAATTAACTTTTTTAAGAATAAAGTTGTATTTTTGTGAGTGTGTGTGTAGGCAATTCGGAAAGAGACACGATTGCTGAAACAGCTGTAATTTCAGATATATCATTTAAACATAATGACACTATCCAAGATAGAAATAATGCAAGAACCGTGTTATTAACTCCAGCGTAACTTATACTAATATCTGACATGTTCAGATGAGAATGTACCGGGTGAAAGAAAGAGTGAATGAATAATGACTGAGTATTAACGTTGTACTGTTTAGCTACATGAGGGCTTTTGGCGAGGGTCCTCTTCATTCTGAACCACACTCAAGTGACGAGGAAGACACCCGAGCTACAACCCCCTCTCCTAACTACCTCGCCACACCAACGGGATGTTTCAACTCTAGACAGATTTAACATGCAATGCTCCCCTACGCGGTCGGTCTTTATTGGTCCTGGGCTCGAAGTGACATGCCTGCCATGATCCGATACCTTGACTCCTGCTCCGTGCCAAGCTGCACTTGATGTCGAGTGTTATGGACATTACTTTTTTGAAATATATTCCAAATGAAGGAAAAAATAGATTGAAAACAACCAATATCAATGTAATTAAAAAATTAGATATGCTAATATTATATGATTATTTTATATTTATTACATGTCATAATTAGAAATTAATAGTAATTAATATATAGAATCATCACGTAATATAATTTGAGGGTAACTTTTATATACTCCAAACATAATATAAAATTATAGTTATGTATAAAAATACTCATAATTATATATAATTATTTCATTTATATATTTAAATATAAAAAAAACTAAAATATATAATAATTGCAATTTTTATATTATATAGCACACAAAATACAACAGAAGACCGAAGCTGCTGGCTTGAAGAATGATTGTAATTAAAATGACTGAATTTTTAAAGAAATCTAATTTAAATCGTCTGAAATCAATAGGGTTACCGTGGAAAGAAAAGAAAAAAAATTAACTATAAAGTACGTCTTCCCCATGGCAACCACATTTCCACTCGATAAAAGTATCAAGGTAACCACATGTAATGTTATCGCCCATTTTGGCGAACAGAAACATATTGGTGCGTAGCACACGTATATCGAATTAGCACCGAAGTTATTACTTAAAATGACTCTTTATTTTAAGTTCAAATACATTGATTCTTTTTTTTAATACCTTTTTTGAGCTTATGTGCAAGTCATTACCGTAATGGAATTCTTTTATAAGTAATAAACTCATTAAAAAATGAGTTAAATATGTTACGTCCTAAATGCTAATAGTTATAAGTAAATGCGAATATGTGAAAATATTCACTCTTCAAAAATAGACATATTTACTCATGTGCATTGTTATAACTTTGATTCATATTCAGGAAGTATTTAAGGAAACTTGTGTATAAAATGGCAGTGAAATGGCAAAATCCGGAATTTCATCAAATCCATAAGGGAGATGATCAATTGACGGGAGATGTTAAAATAATGTATCTTTGAGGTCATTTCCCCGATGAAATAAGTGAATTCAGCAAATCCCTGAAATGTTTCAGTGAAATGATGAAATGAAATAATCAGGATTTGCATGGGCAAACTGCTATACGGCGGCGCCGCCCCCCGCGGGGGTCTTTAAAAATCTATATCTTTATACATTTCCATTTCTTTTTTCTATATTCCCCATATCTAAAAAAATCGCGCCATAAGATTAACATAGGGATTTATTACCAGTCTAATTTTCTAATTATATGTTAATTAGTTTCGAATAAATAATTTGTATTCCATTGACTATTGTTGTATTTCTTCTATGTTTAATAATGTACCATATTTAGTAAATAAACACTTATAAAACTCTTGACAGTATTATTTCATCTTTTCACTGAAGCATTTCGGGGATTTGCTGAATTCAACTACTTTCATAAAGGAAATGACCTTGAAGAGATGTTATTTTAACATCTACCGTCAATTGAGTATCTCCCTTAGGGATTTGAAGAGAGATTCCTAATTTCATCATTTTCCTGCGACATATAACACTAAACGATCGGCATAAAGATCATAATACAGTAATACCCAGACTTAAGCTACCCTGACTTAATGTATTCGGAGTTGACGAGATTTGAAAAACGCGTCAAGTCGTTTTTTAAGTGAGCACTATTCGTCTTAAAAGCTGAATAGTGCTGACGGGCAAGAATTGTTGGATTCTCCCACAATCTGGATGGAAAGGCATGGACAAGACATTGAAAAAATTCCTTACACCAGTTCAGTCAGAAGATCGAATGTGTGGGAAATTGATAGAAGGTCTCAGTTTAATTGAAAAATGATTAAAAATCTCAGACTCCAATGAAAAACGCATTTCTTAAACCAAAAACAAGAAATAAAAATGTTAGCATGCTTTAAGGGAAAGTCTGCTGAAGAAAAAAAAATTGAGCAGGCAGACTACTAAGTTCGATTTTATGAAAAATCCATCAAAATAATTTCGGATCGTGATTTTGTATTTGTGTTATCCAAGATTTTAATTTTTTTTCTATAGTATTTTCTTTTGTCTGCGGTCCCCACTAAAAACAAGTTGTATGTAATGTTTAGATGCGAAATTAAACCCCGACTAACGCGTATTCGACTTAAACATTTATCACTCAATTCCATTTATCGCGTAAGTTAGGGTATTGCATTACTTTCATAATATTTGTTCATATAAACCAGTGGTCTTCAAACTGTGTTCCAAGGAACCCTGGGGTTCCATGAGGCATACTTAAGGGTTCCCCGAGTCACAATAAAAAAAATGAAGAATCTTTTAAATGTGTATGCAAAACTAACTTACGTTTTGTATGATATTTGCGCATACCCACAATAATTCAAAACTCATCCCTATCAATAAGAAAGTGAAATCTTATTTAGACATAACTTGATTTTGCAATAATTTTTAATTTTTTTATAATGTAATAAAAGAATATTAAAGCTTTTCTTTATATATACTACCTACAAGACGTTAAATAATTTATTGTTTATTACCCCGGTTTCCACGAGAAAATTTTTTACTCTTTAGTACAATGTCTTGCAAAACTAAATACATTTTTGATGAAAAATACCCCCTTTTTGCATGAGTGGAAAAAACTTTCAATAAAAGAGAAGAAACAACTTATCGACACATTAACATAATCAATGTTAAAAGGCTAAATTGAAGCAAGGACAGATCCTAAATTTTACGATGCAAATTCATGTAAAATACACAGTATTTCTTGTATAGCTACAAGCATTTTAATGCCATTCACACAGAATAATGTGTGTAAGTGAAAAATATTTCTCAATATGAGGGCTACAAAGTATAGAAACAGATGAAATTCTGAATACTAATGCAATTGCGGTTAATTTCAGTAGACCTAGACTTCGTTAGTTTGTGTAAAGAAATGCGCAAGCATGTAATGAAATATACATCAGGCGTCGTCAACTGTAACTCGCAGTATAATTTTCAGTTGCACTTTACAAATTCATTAATTTTCAAACACATAAGATAATTTTGAAATAAAGCTTATTCGACTTTTTCGGAATTAGAAAAAATGAAATTTAAGGAAATGCTAAAAAATCTGGAAGTTAACTGATGATGAATCAACGGCTATGTTCAATTGTTGAATATTGCTGGAGAGAGATTTAATTGTACGAAGAAAAAATCATGTGCAGTTATTCCTAACTTACGCTAGTTTGCTAGGTGCTAGTTTGATATCACGGGGCATGACACCAAGCAGCGTGAGTGAGTGAGTGTAGGGTTTTACGGCGCAAGAGCCAATTTTTGCTATGCTGCGACAAACATTTGTTAAAAATAATTCAAACTGTTTTATAAAATATTTAAAAATAATGACTTGATTGATTGAATATTAACGTCGCACTGTTCAGCTACACGAGGGCTTTTGGCGACGGACCACGTAATTTTGAACCATGGTCAAGTGACGTGGTCGACACCTGAGCTGGCAGCCCCTCTCCTAACTACCACACCACACCAACGGCAGGACGTTTCAGCTCTCGACAGATTTAACGTGCATAGCTGTCCTACACGGCGGATCTTTAGTGGTACTGGGCTCGAACTCGTGACAATGCAAGCCACGATCTGATACCTATACCATTCGGCTACAGCGGCCTTAAAAATGACAGTACAGTTCTAAAAAGTTGAAATCGCATAGAATCTTTTTCTAGTAAATTAATCAAAAATTTGGTGGGGATTCTCCCACCAAGTCCGACTATATCTTAAAATAGAAATATAGAAAAAGACGAATGGAACATGTTAGTTTAAAACAAAGACAATACAAGTTATTAAAAATAAACTTTTATTTTTCCTGAATCGGGGACGAGTAACACGCTTTCTTCTATATTTTCTAAGTTCTGGTTAACATTCTGTGGGATTTTAGATGTATTAGAAGTTTCGTTATTGTTATTAGAGAAGTGATGGGATCAGAGTATCTATTACAGAAATAGGGGGTTGAGATTCTGATGTAACCGTGACAGAAGATGTGGATGGTAAGAGTTGTGCTCGAGTTGATGTAGATGATTTGGTAATTGTAGGAATTTTAGTAGGCATTGTTGTTTTCGGAACAGATGTTAAAGGTTGTTGTAGTTTTAAAGGTGGACACACATACTATTTTTGTAATATTTTCATCTGTTTGACTTGTCGTTGCAGTTGATGTTTTTGCAACCTGAGCGTATGTTTGAGATATTTGTGTGACTATTAATTTTCGGGCTTCAGGATATGAGATATTTTTATTTGTTTTAATTTCTTGAAGTTTCTTTTCAGTTCTCCACTTGGGGCAGAGTTTGGAATAAACGGAATGGGGTTGCGAGCAGTTAATACATTTAGGCTCTAAAATGCAATCTGTGGAAGCATGTCCAACAGATGCCCATCTAGATCAAGTAAGTTGACCGCGGCAGGAAGTTTGTGAGTGTCCGAACCTCTGGCACTTAAAACAGCGCAGAGGATTCGGAATATATGGACGGATTTTACAGTTCAAATATCAATCTTTAATGGTTTTGGGTAGATTGGGACTACTGAATGTTAAAATTATATGTTTGGTTGGTATAACTGTTGTTTCTTTCTTTATTGTGATTCTTCTCTGACCTGAATAACAGTCTGATCAGAGAATCCATCCAGGATTTCTTCATCAGGGGTAGTCAATAGGTCAGGTTTGGAAATAACACCACAGCAGGAATTCAAAGTTTTGTGCGGACTTATCGTTAGAGGACTATTTAGAAAAGATTTAGCAAGAAGAAAGGACTTAGTTTGAAGAGCAGAGTTTGTTTCAATAAGTAGATCCCCCAACGCAATCGTCTTAGTGATTTCGGTTCTCCACCTATTCCTACGAGAGCTTTTTGTATTGCAAAGGGCGATTTCTTCGACATCTCATTGTTTTCAAGTAATAAAAATCTCTCTCTGGCAGTCGTTGAAACTTTGTCTATGATGAGAGTGGATAATGCGAGGCCTTTACCCAGGCAAAGCTGCATTGGATCCATAAGTACGCGTATACAACTTCGTTCTGGCGTGCCTCCACCAACCATGGAGTCCAACAAGGGAGGCAGTATGCCGGTCATCTGGCAAATACCAGGAACGGCGCTTACCCAGAGTACACCCAGAATAAAATGCTACAACATCAGGGCGAGGATCCAACGGGTAACCCGATACGCCTTATCTGCAGCACTAACCCTACAGCAGTGTCTCTTCGGGGACACCGAAGAGAGGCACTACAGAGCACAGGAGCGGGCTCACTCCTGCCTCCCGTCTACAGCGAAGCGTGGGACAAAGGTATTCCCATTTTCCTCCTTACGGGACGCCTCACACGGCAAACATGCGGGTTAGCTAACCATCGGTGTTAGTCTAAAAAAAATAACGCAACAAAATTCAAATATTTAAAGAAATCTACGAAAAAAAAAAAAAACTAAATTAACTCAATAGGAAATGTAAACCAAAATATGTTAATATTAAATAGTAAGTTTTTCCAATAAAAAAACTAATTAAGCTGAACAATGTTAATATTGTAAAATTTGTCTTTGGTCTGGACGTGAAAAGGAAAATGAATGACAAGAAGGGGAGTCGAAAATAGAGAAGTATCACTAGGGTATCCCGGGATCGTGAAGCCCGCGTTTTACGCGATAGGTGGAAACTGTGTGAAACATGATATCATGGGGTGTAGTTTGATATCATGGGGCATGACACCAAGCAGCGCATGTCGCTGGAATGGAATCCAAGATGGCAGTCTAGCGGTATCAAACCGTCAGGAACATAATTTTAAAAAATCGTTTTTAAAAACATTGAAATATATTTCAAAAGAAGAATATAGGAAGAAATTGAGAATAACCAAGATCAATAAATAATGAATATAATATAATAAAAAGATAAATGGACCGATAATATTATGCAGTATATAATGATAAAAAATCTTATATCATTTAATAGTAGTTATATGAAATATTTAAATAGTATGATTTAATAATTACATATAATAATCAAAATATAATTTAATAGTAATAAAAAAGAATAAAATCATTGTATTGTAATATAAAAATTCATAAGAATATTCATTAAACGTAATAATTATAAATAAATAACAATTATAAATGAACAACAAAATAATTGTAAATGAACATAATTATAAATAAACAAAAAAAGTAATATTTGTAGTAATAATAAATATAATAAAAAACATTATAAATAGTGGATATTTTATGATTACATATAATAGTTGCATTATGTTATATTATTAATAAAATAATTGCAATATAAAAATTAAGAATTAATATCAATTAAAAAGTACTTAAAACTTGCAATATTCCAAAAACTGCAAATATATCAAGGTAACCATATTGTAATGTTATCGCTCATCTTGGCGAACATAAACAACTTAGGAACTAGGTTGATATCATGGGGCACACCCTAAGTAAGTTTAATTCACATACGTCAGGGTAGGATTTCACATACAAATACATTTTTAGTTGGGGCCGGAGACTAAAGAAAATAATTCATTAGAAAATGATTAATAAAATCTTAGATAATACACATACAAAATCGCAAATTGCCGAAGTTATTTTGATATAGAACAGGGATGGCGAACCCTTTTGAGACGTGGGTCAAATTTTGATCATATTTTTTTTCAGTATAAGCTCGTGGATCATTGATGCCCATTTGAATCAGAGTTAAGTTAAAAAAATTTTAACAGGGTAGTTTTAAAACAAATCATCTTTAAAAGTCAATTAGTTTAACGGGTAAAAATGGGCATTGTTTAACGATTTAAAAAAATTTTAGTGGGGTTAAAAATTCTTAAGTGTTTGGTTTAAATGGCAGTAAGTGTGTTTGAATGAACAAGAAGTAACAAAAATTACAAGCAATTAAGGTATCCGACTACGTTCGGAACCGTGATTTTGCAAAAGTGTACAAATGGATAATATTTATGATTTTTTGAGTCACTTAGATCAGAATATGTATATAAAATTGTTCTAAGTATATTATTAAAATAAAAAATTATTTAATTACAATATTTTGACAAAAATGAACATAGAATGATCAATTTTCAAAATATTCTCCTTTTGTGAAAAATGCTTCTATTATAATAATATTTTGCCAGTATATAGCTCAGACCTCTGCATAGAGGCTCAACTAGAATTTTTGAAATATATAACTTAGAAGTGGGTTTATCCATGTTTTACAAAAACAAAGGGGAGAAATTAAGTAAAAAACGACGATAATTATTTAAAATGGTTGTAACTCTGAAAATAATGTGAATTTTTCAAAAATCATAGTTGAGCCTTTGTACAGAGGTCTGAGCTATATACAGACAAAATAGTATTATATAATAGAAACATTTTTCACAAAAGGAGAACATTTTCAAAAACGATTATTCTAAGTTAATTTTTTTGCCGAAAGATTGTATTTAAATAGTTTTTTTTTGTCAAAATGTCCTTAAAACAACTTTATACATGTATTCTAATCTAAGTGACACTAAATATCATGTACATTTTCCCTTTATGTGCCTTTTTAAATCATAATTATATATTTTTTAACTTCATGTTCTTGGATGTCAACGCAGTTTTCAAAAATTATTGTGTTTTGAAAATAATTTTGTAATTGAGGAAAATATTTCATGATTTTCATTTCCAAATCCTTAGTAAAAATGTCAAGTTCTGTCATAAATATTTTAATATTTTCAAACATCGTTAAAACAATTAATCCATTAATCCATGCCCTTGAAGTTTTTTTTTATTCAGTTCATTAAAATGCTGAGTGATGTCGCATAAAAGCATCAAATCATTTAAGAAATGTATATTGGATAATTCATCTAAACTATTGTCTTTTTGAATGAAAAAGAGCTTAATTTCTTCTAATAACGTTACAAAGCAATTAAGGACTTGACCGGAGCTAAGCCATCGTACGTTGTTGTATGAAAAATTCCCTGAATATTGGGTTTCAATTTCCTTTAAAAATTGTGCAAATTGCCGTTTATAAAGTGCTCTTGCGTTTATAAAATTGATTTTAATTGCAACTGACTTTACACTGGAAAATGTTTTAAAACCATGCTTCGCACATAAAACTTGCTGGAGTATTATACAATGAAATTCAATCAAAGAATGTGAAATATTTTGCTTAAGATATACTGAATAAATCTAATGTTTTTCCCTACCATGCCAGGCGCGCCGTCTGTTGTTACAAAAACTATTTTCTGAAGGTCAATACCCATTTCTTTAAAAACAATATCAAATTATGTAAAAATATCAAGATCGGTACACCTTCTTTCAACGTTATTAGTATTATTAACTCTTCTTTCATTATATTTCCATACTAATACCGAGCAAAAAATGCTAATTGTGCATATCCATTTACATCATTACTCTCATCTAAATCAATTGAATACATTTCTGTAGAATTTAAGTCGTTATGTATTTGTATATATAAACGAATTTTTTCTAATTGTATTACACGATCTTTAATTATATTGCGACTTACAGGTAACTCATTTATACGCTTTATAATCAAGTGTTTTTCTTTCAAATCAGCAAACAGTGTAGGACTACATTCTATAAAAATGCTTTTTTTTTTACAAATTCTCCTTCTGAAAGAGGTTTCACGTAGCGAGTAATGCGATGGGCAACTTGGAAACTAGCAGCTATAATGTTATTTTTTGGAATAAAAAAACTTTGAGACACTGCTTTGAGAAAAATTCTTTTGCAAAAAATACGTTCTTTTTTCTGTTGACTTACCGAAATTAGCATGCAACGTTTAAAAATGTCTTTTTACATTATATGTACGTGAAGTCACTTTTTCATTACAAATTACACATATAACCATTGTATTCTTTTCGATCAGGCCATATTTATCAAACCATTCAGCTTGATATGGCCTGGAACTTGTATGGCTGGTTTTTAATTTTTTAACCACCGACAAAGTACAGGGCTACAATTAAAAATGTTTATATTTAGAATATCATAATTGGAGAATAAATGTTGTATTAACATACCTAATACAACCTAAAGTTTCTAGAAAATGCAATGCCTTGAAGGAATCATCAGAATTAAATGAAATGTCATTCAAAAACGACTTGCATTAGTTCTAATAAATGACAAAATTTTCTAAGCAAAAAAAAAATATTAATGTGTCCGAAATCAGTATTTGGTGTAGCCACCACGCGCTGCAATGTGCTGCTATATGACGTTGCATGGAGTCGAACAGATTTTGAATGTCTGCTTGTTTAAGAGAATTCCCTATTTCTTGTATGCGCAGCAAAGGCTCGTCTTTTGAAGCTGCAGGACGCGGATCACGAGCGACACGCCGACCAACCAAATCCCACACGTGATCAATAGGCGACATATCCAGCGAATAAGCAGGTAAAGGAAGAAGTTGCATGTGTTGGGCTGAACAGAAGTCTCGAATAGTCTTTGCAACATGTGGGCATGCATTAAGCTCCAGGGATGCCTTGAAGGAAGGGTACGACTTCGAGCTGTAACACTTCACGGACGTACCTTTTGCTATTGAGATTACCCTCAATTCGTAGTAAATTCGATCGTCCATGATACAAAATCTCACCCCAAGCCATAACTCCAGGTGTTAGGCCACTGTGTTGTTCGATAACGCACTCTGGAAGGCAGCGATCTCCAACATAGCGTCTAACATGAATAAGACCATCATGACCTCACAAATTGAAGCGTGATTCATCTGAAAAGACAATTTGGTGTCAATCAGCTTGCCAGGCTCTGTGCTCATGAGCCCATTGCAGACGCAGCCATTGATGGTTTGCCATGAAGGGGATCCTGTATAACGGCACTCTTGTACGCAATCCACAGAGCAGCAAACGTCGACGAATTGACGAAGCCGACATTAGTATACCTGTAGCAGTAGACCAAAGTGCTGCCAACTGCCTGGTGGAAGCTGTAAGGTTCATGCGCCGCCATGCGGGACATGTGTTGATCATCGTGCGCTGACGTCACCTTCCGCATCCACCGCCAGTTTTTGAGTTGTTCGGTGCTCGTTGGTTCACTGCTTCCAAACTCGCATCACTGTGGAACTTGTCCGCTGCACACCATCTCCTATTGCGCAATAGGAAAATCTTCCTTCTCGAAGGCCAATAATCCTCCCCCGTTTAAACTCGTTAAGTTGTTGGAATTTCTCCTTATGTCGTCGTGGAGAAATATTTGAGTCTCACTAAACGTTCACCACTAATAAATAATCATTAACTATTTTCAACGTCTCGCTACAGCCCTTTATAAGCTTTCAGCATTAGTTCAGAGGGTGCTGCGCACTTCACGCATGCGCGGTGGCTCTGAAATTTTACTATTTTACATAACATCCTATAATTGATTTTTGCTGCAAAGTCCATTTAATTCTTATGATTCTTTCATGGTGTTGCAATGTTTGCAAACAATAGTGTACATACACATCAATACACATCACAGTAGAACGTCGATTATCCGAACGTTAATTATCCGGAGCGTCAAATGTCCGGACCAGTTTTTTTTTTGTCAACTACGTGTACTGCATATGAATACGTTTTCGAACAGTGCAATGCTCTACAGTTGTTTCGCGTGAGGCCAAAAGTGACGGGAAAACCGAAGGTCAGGGATATTTGGGAAATTTCAGTTGTGTGATTCGGTTAACATCTGCGCGGAATCTTAGGTCAGTTTGTTTCCAAGTGTGGGGGTGTTTACGTGCTCTTTTGTTGAGTTGTGAACAGCGAAAAATAAGTGATGATTTTCCATAATAAAGGTAAAATTGTTACATTTTGTACCTATTTCGCATGTTCCTCAAGCACGTTTCCTGAATATGATGATTTTCAATATTTATATAGTGTCCGGTTTCATATACTGCATGGATCGCATTCAGTTTTTGATTATCCGAACGGTGTACGGTCCTAATTGATTCAGATAAGCGACTTTCTACTTTACTTTTAAATGCGTTCGAAAGGGATGCCACTAAAGGCTTTTGATAATGGATGCCAGGGCCAGCTTTAACAGTTTTACCGCACAGGACAAAAAGGAAAAATGGAGCACCTCTCCACAAAGTAAAAAAATACTATTAAGAGATATAGAAATTGTTCATAAATACACGCCTGTAAAAAAGGAAATCTATTTTTAACAAACCCACATATACATCTATGTATAGCACGCACAAAATATAGAATGAATTTATATAATTTTTAATTTAAAAAAATGTTCTACTTATACGACTCCCACAAAAAAAAATACTTTCCATTAATCTTATTACAACACTAGAAATTTAAAATCTTTATAATCACTAAAATTAACACTAATAAAAATACTCAAAAAATAGATTAAAATAATTAAAATAATAAAAAAATACATTACATTTCTCAGTCAAATAAAATTCTATCTTTTAGCTTCCTCAAAAAGTATAATTTCGAAATATTTGTCATAACATTTAAAAATATAAACACATGTATAATCTCATTTGGAAATATATTTTTAATACTAAAATAATGCTACTAAATTTATCTTTCTTTCGATCAAAAAAAGAAGAAAACATTGAAATAACTCCCATGTTTTTGATCTAATCCAGTATCAATCAATTCTGACCTAATTCAATCCGCAATAACACATGTACTTATAAGAATATAGATACCAAATAGTGTTACTAAATTTCTCCTAATGTACACACAAGCAAAAAAAAAAAGAAAAAAAATAATCTAAAACAAATTCTGTTATATTGATTTAACATGATTATTTAGAAAAATGAACCAAAATTTGCAATAAACAAGACAAAAGAACCCCCATTTTTTTTATTTTAATTCTTGGAACTGTAATGAAGATTGTTCCCGAAGCGGAATGTCTCTTACGAAAAAAAAATTTTGCGTCAACAATATTACTTCATTTGAATCCAAAAATAAAATTTTTCAATCCATATCGCTTAAGTATGGATACGTACAAATAATTTCTTTGAAATTAGAATAACTTAGTTTTTTTATAACTCGGTTTAGTCCATTCAGTTAAAATAATTTTTCACTTATGAAAATTTATTTATAACACACTTAATTTATGCATAAATATTCATATTTACAAAAGATTATTCGATTTAATTTATTATTAAATTTAAGCGCCGATTAGAGTATGGGTAACTTTTCCACCCTTCGTTCTTTTTCTCTTTTATTATTAATTTATAAGGCCAACACTATATTCGATTTTTTTAAAGGTAAACACAAGCCTTTGTCTTTTTACAAAAAAATAATATCTTTATATCTTATTTTATACCTTATGTTTGAAACTTTTATCAGTGTCACTTATATAGAATGTCTCTTAATAATTCCATATTCAAAAGAGCCCGGTACCAACATTAATTTTTCGGAGTATACCCGACAGAAAGTCTACTGTATTTGTATGTAATTTTAAGTCTTACAAAAATACAAAATAATCAAAATTAAAAACATGATTACCTGTTGCTATTTTAAACGAGCTAAATCTAAAAAAGAAACTACAGCAGGCCAATTTCTTTGAAAGCGACTGTGTTGATGGTAGAGATCATAAGTTTGTTTTAACTTCAAATAACTATACTCACACAGTAAAATAAAACACCTGTGTTCAGCTGACTTCGGACATTCTACGGGTGGAAAGAATGTCCGTACGGACCCCAGTCCGAGATGGGGAGAAAGTTACAGAAGATCAAATTTCACGATTTAACATATATTGCGGCCTCGAACCCTTCAAGGTTCAATATAAAAGGAAGCTGACATTTGACTTACACAGTAGAAAATAAGACACGTTAAAAGAAATACCAGAATCTCAATACTAAATACAAATATATAACTAGAAATCGCTAAAGAGATAAATCAAATACATATTTAACAATAAATTCTGTCAGTATGCCAGTCAAAAATTTAAATGTTCATGTAAATACAAGTTACTTTTTAAGAGATATTTATAAATTTGAAAGGTAAACAACTCTTTTCAGCAGACATAATTTCTTAATTGTAAATAAAAGCATAATTTTGAAGAACTGCAATCTGCCGAATACTGCTCTAAGCGAAATATTCCGTTTTTTGCCCATTTGTCACCCTTAACGGAGGGGCGCAGCGTTGAATACTGGAACCACCCTAAAAACTCAGGTTTTGGGCCCCAAATACGCATTTTGCGTCAGTCAAGTTTCGGACCCCCTACAGTTCCTGGGCCTCCCGCAATGCGGGGGTGTACGTTACGCCACTGACTTAATGTCACCCTGATTTCCACACACATTCCCGAAAATGCATTAAAATTTCAAAAAATTGAAAAACAAATTTTTAAATAATATCATTAATAATTATATAAAATAAGGAAAATACCGTACAAAATGGACCACCGCCATAGACAGGAAATGATACCAAAAATATGCATGAACAAGAAAACAAAACACAATATTATATTGTTAACAGGAAAAAGAAAAAAAACACCTCTGCAACAGAACAGAGGAGCGAGGAAGGAGGGGAGGGACAAAATTATACTTCAGTCTATTACAGATACCAGAAGATTGCAAAATATTGAAACAGGCAACTAGCTTTCTATAAATCCTTCTTATTAAAAATAGAATGTAACTGTGAACGAACTGCCTCTTGTGTAGGGTTTTTTAAGATGTAATAATAAGTATGGGGTAGACAGAAACTGATTTGGTCAAGAAGTTTCAAGGATTTAATCTTTTCCACCCCACAAGCTGGAAAAATTTTCACCGACTCTTCGTGGGTGCTACTTTCTCTTATTACACTCTTACCCCCACTACTGGGGTTACGAAAATTAACCCGTCCTGGAAGTTCGGGGTGAACTATCGCAAATTTCCACAGTACGGTAAGCTAAAATTTACAGCCGAATTTGAAATCATTAGTCCAGTCAAAAATAGCTACTTTAGGGATGTGTCAATGAAATGTCTAAAAAATTGCAAATAGAATATAAATAATCCACACACAAATTAGAAAATCTAAAAAAAAAAAAAAAAAAAAAAAAAAAAATCTAGTGGCTTACTAGCAATCATGGGTCAGTTAAAATACTTGCGTGGGTCGGTGTCTGACCCACGGGTCATTGGTTCCCCATCACAATGATATAGGTCTGAAAAAAAAATCTAAAAACCTTTTCTTATAAAAACCAAACCGCACACACACAAATCCTTTTTTCCTATGTAAAACTCCCTTCGAAATATTCTAATAATTATTTTTTTTCCGTGTTTGTTGAAAAAATATGCTCATCGTTCGAGTAGGCTCAAATATAGTATAAGAGGGCCACTTTGGATTTGGAGATTTTTATCTAAATGTCATGGTGTGATAACGAGAGAGAGAGAGAGAGAGAGAGAATTAATTCTAAAATAAATAATAATTCCACATTAAGTACCTTGGCGATCGCTTTTAGTCGCCAAAAAAGACCCCCCCCCCCCCGGGCCGACATCAGCTTATCCGTTCGGTTGTTTATTTTCTAGCATTTGTAAGTTTTTTTTTCAATTAAACTGAGGCGTATCGAATCCCCAATCTACATTCAATCCTCAATGAGTTCACCAATTGTCAGCTCCTGATTGTGGGTGTTCAGCAGTTCTTTAAAGTCATCACACACCATTATTTTTCTTTTAAACAAAAGACGAACCAACGAAACTTGAAATTTGCGTAAGCCGAGGTATTACTGTACTGTGCGTAACAAAAGTCGAAAACAAAACATTTAAAGAAATTGTTAGTTTTTTAATGTTAACAAAATACATTCTGATATAAATAAGAAACAAAATCGTTTACACTAATATAATACGCTTATAAATGTATCAATTCTGCACAATGTATTTTGTAATTAATTTAGCAATACTCAGTTAAGAACAAGTTTAATAAATACCAGTGACCATACGGGCCTGTCATAAAAACTATATACAAAAATAAACACTTATCTAGATAATTTGTGTACGGTTTATAATTAATCCCTTAACTGTGGATTAAAAGTTGCGCGATTCTCTTCCCAATGCCACCGTTTTGCATGTATGCAACAGTATGTGGTGTATTGAAGACGGGACGGGGGAAGAAAATAAATAAGAAAATCCACAGAAATAAGTAAATCCTTTGCAAACACTGTCAAGGTCCTTTTCATTGCATTCCAAAGCCTTCGGAATAATTTTATGGATAGCAGTAAACAGAAAAGATATTTCGGAAAGACATATATATGTCCTTGGAAATTTACGCAGAGGCTGAGCTAGACGTTTATATACGCCAACGGCACTTAAGTTATCCGACTACATTCGGGACCATGATTTTAAAAAAGCGTATAAATGGATACTTTTCATGATATTCAGTGTCTTTTAGATTAGAATACATGTATACAATTGTTTTAAGGACATTATGACAAAAAATTATTTAAATACAATATTTTGGCAAAAAATTAACTTAAAATAAACTTTTTTTCCGAATGTTCTCCTTTTGAAAAAAATGCTTCTATTGTATTAATATTTTGCCTGTATATAGCTCAGACCTCTGTACAGAGGCTCAACTATGATTTTTGAAAAGTTTAAATTATTTTCAGAATTACAACCATTTGAAATAATTATCGGCGTATTTTCTTAAAATTTCTCCCTTCTGTTTTCGTAAAACATGGATAAACCATCTTCCGAGTTATGCATTTCAAAAATTCTAGTTGAGCCTCTGTAGAGAGGTCTGAGCTGAATACAGGAAAAATATTAATACAATAGAAGCATTTTTTTACAAAAGGAGAACATTTGGAGTAAAGGATATTATAATTTAATTTTTTGCCAAAATATTGTATTTAAATAAACGTTTTTTGTCATAATGTCCTTAAAACAATTGTATACATGTATTCTAATCTAAGTGACACTAAATATCATAACTATTATCCATTTACGCGCTTTTGCAAAATCACGGTTCCGAACATAGTCAGATACCTTAAGGTATCCGACTAACCTAAAGTTATGATTTGTTTCAAAAATTGACAAATTTGTTTCGTGATTTTGTTCCATAGACCATCTTATTAGCTTAATAAAAATACCAAGTTTCGTATTTTCCATTAACTAGATCAAAAAATGCAAGTGTTTAGTGAAAGCAGATGCCATAGCTTTACACAAGATGTCAGATATTAAAAAGAGTTTTACTCGAAATGTGTTTTCTTTTTCGAAAAACTCAACCACGGACAGCTATTGCTTAAAAAGTTTTGAAAATAATTTAATTAAACTTTTTGTGAATATTTTGTATAACAGTATAGAAGAGTTTTGTTCTTCAGATTTATCAATCACTGTATTATTTCAAAATTTACAGTTCTTTATGTGAATATAATCACTGTTTTTTAAGCAATTTCATATAATCTTTAAGATAGAGGGGGTCAAACTTTTGTAAAATATGAAATATCTATTATCCTGAGTGAGTGTTGGGGTTATTGGCGCAAGAGCCAATTTTGGCTAAACTGCGCCAAACAGTTATTACATTAAAAGTGTAAAATCAAAAAGTTTGATAAAATTTCTGGTTAAAAATGTAAAATCTTATATATAAATATGTATAAAAACAAAATTTCAATAAATTTAAAAAATACATATTAGTGAGGGTTAATTCCCCACCAAGTTTGATGATTGAGAAAAAGTTATTTTTTTATACCTCGTCGGAGTTAAAAGTAATGAACCCTTATAATATGTTTTTCCATCTTTTTTCTCGTAATCAGGATTCGATTCAATTTCATTGTCCACGTTATAGACAATCATGTCTTCCTCATCAGTTGTATACTCCGTTGGAGGCTGGTTTTTTCCGTCTATGAGGAGTCATTTTTATGTCTTATATTTTTGAGTACTTTTTTTCTTCTTATATCTCAAATTTTTTGTTGTTTTCTTTAAATTCTGTCTTATAGAGACAAAAGGGACTTTAATATTTGAGTTGGATGAGGAAGCGGGTATGATTGAGGAAAATGACTCATTGATGGAAGGTGCATCATTAGATGTAGGAATAGGTGGACACTTCAAAGGTGGACATTTTACGTTTGTTTCGTTACTGGCCTGAGTTGATGTAGATGATTTGGTAACTGTTGGAATTTTGGAAGGCATTGATAGTTTAGGAACGGATGTTAAAGGTTGTAATAATTTCAAAGGAGGACATACTATTTTTGTAATGCTTTCATCAGTTTGGGTTGTTGTAGTTGAGGATTTGGTAGCTTGTGGGCATATGTTTGAGATATTTGTGGTAGTATTAATTTTCGAGCTTCTGGATAGGAGATTTTTTTGTTTTGATTTCTTGAATTTTCTTTTCTAATTTCCAATTTGAACAGAGTTTAGAATCAGACTGATGGGACTCTGAACAATTAATACATTTAGGCTCTAGACTGCAATCTGTGGAAGCATGCCCCACAGAGGCACATCTAGAGCAAGTAAGTTGACAACGGCAAGAAGTTTGTGAGTGTCCGATCCCCTCTGGCATTTGAAACAGTCTCGATGATTCGGAATGTACTGGCGAATTTTACAGTTAAGGTAGCCGGCTTTTATTGTTGTCGGTAGTTTGGGGCTATTAAAAGTAAAATTATATGTTTGGTCGGAATTATTGATGCATCTTTTTTAATTGTTATTCTTCAGACCTGAATTACACCCTGTTCTGAAAATCCATCAAGGATTTCCGGTTCAGGAGTGGTCAACAGGTCAGGTTCAGAAATTACACCGCGACATGAGTTTAGAGTTTTATGCGGGCTTATTATTAAATGTGAATTAAGAAACGTTTTTGCGAGAAGGAAAGAGTTTGCATAGCAGAGAATTTTTCAATTAGTAGATCTCCTGATCTTAATCTTTTAACTGATTTAGGTTCACCACCTATTTCTACGACGGCTTTCTGAAAAGCAAAAGGTGATATCGAAGACATTTCATTGTTTGGTAAAGAAAGCAATAAAAATCTTGTTTTAGTCACAATTTGGTCAATATTTAGGTTGGGTAAGACGAGGCCTTTACCCGGACACAGCTGCATTGGATCCATAAGAACGCGTATACAACTTCGTCCTGGCGTGCCTCCACCCACCAAGGAATCCAACAAGGGAGGCATGTGCCGGTCATCTGGCAAATACCAATCACGGCGCTTACCCAGAGTACACCCAGAAGATAGTGATACAGTCCAGGGTGAGGATCTAACGGGTAAACCGACACCCCTTACCTGCAGCACTAACCCTACAGCAGTGTCTCTTCGGAGACACCGAAGAGAGGCACTACAGGAGCACAGGCGCGGGCTCACTCCTGCCTCCCGTCTACAGCGAAGTGTGGGCCAAAGGTATTCCATTTGGTATTACATTTTCCTTCTTACGGGACGCCTCACACAGCAAACATGCGGGTTGAGTCGAAAACAAATAAAGCAACATAATCAAAGTATTTAAAGATATATACGATAAAGAAACGAAATTAACGCAATAGAAGATGTAAATCATAATATGTTAGTAGTAAAACGTAAGTTTTATCACCAGGAAAAAACAAAATTTGAACATAGTTCATTTTGTTAAACAGATCTGTGGTCTGGTGCGGGAAAATAAAATGGGAAATAGCATGACAAGAAAGAGGGTCGAAAATAGAAAAGGATCACTAGGGTACCCTGCATTCATGAAGCGCATGTTTACCAAAGACAGTAAACCCCTTGGTAAAAGGAAAATATCACTAGGTTATCTCGGGATTGTTACACCCGTACTCACCTAAAGAAGGTAAGCCCTCTAATTGAATCTATTATCCTGAAGGTCATTTCAAATTTGAACAAAGTAACACATTAAAATTGAGAATTTGTTCTAAAAATTTTTGTGCAGAGCCTGCCCCGTTTATGTAATTTTTTGTACATTTTACCAGTTTTTTCCCATTTTAATAATAATAAAAATTTTTTCCGTTTTCAATTTTACGATTTTTTGCTTAAAATATGCTAAATAAACCTAAAAATCACAAAAAAATTTCCATATCTTCATTTTTTCAAAAAAAAAAAAAAGTTGTCGCAAGGAGTAGGATACCTTAAGTAAAAGTCATATTGTAGCTTTAGATCCGAGTATCGTATTATCGAATTTAATATATTGTTATAGTATGAAGGGTAGCGCGATAAAAATTATGATTGAATATTGGGTCGCAAGTATTAAAAGGTTGAGAAACATTGCTGTAAGGTCATTGTTTACCAGCTGAAAATTCAGAATTGTGTCAAATTAAAAGTCACAAGTTATACCACTAAAAATGTTATATGTAATACAGCTGAGCATGGACAATGTACTCAATAAAATATCGATTTTTTTTATTTACGAATTTTGAAAAAATATTTATGCTTTATATTATTTATTATTTTAACAGACAAATGAATTTAAAGTGGTTCACTCATACGGGAGTCTAAGTATTCTTTCTACAAAATGTCGGTGGTGTCATAGAAAAAGCAGTCTGCTATACGGGAAAATGTCACAATATGTATTTCGAATATTGAATGCTAAAACAAAATATTCACAAAGTGTTTATAATCATACTCAACAAACTTACCTCTTTATGAAGAAACTGCCTTTACAAAAAAAACTCTACTTTAGGATTACTTCTCAAGCAAAATAATTCTTTTTAAACGAACAAGATGAATCCGAAATAAAATTGTTGCGTAAGTAAAAGTCGCTACAAATTCTAAAAATTAGGGTGCTGCACACACAAGTGCAACGAATGAAACAATTTAAATCTTACCATGAATACTTGGCAGTGTTTATTTTCAGTTCAGTTCAATACAGTAAAACCACTGTAAATCTTGAGACTTGGCCACACCTTATGCTCTGACAGAATTCATTGTACGTCTTACTGTCAATTTCAATTATATGAGGTTTTCCATTAAAATGCCGTTCCCGTGTTAGTCTAGTAGTCAAGGTAATGAACTCGTGGCTGACGTATCATGAATTCGAGCTTAGAGTAAAAAACACCCTCCGTGTAGAGGCGGAAGTAGCACTTTAAATTTGTCCAGGCTCAAGCGTTCTTCCGTTAGCATGGTGTAGATGTTAGTAGGGTAGGAAGCCATTTGAGGTGTTTTCCTCATCATTTTACCATGGTTCAAATTTACGAGATCACTTACCAATAACACTTGTACTGCTTTACAGTGTGTCCGAGATATAACTCTAACTTGAACTCCCTTTATATGACCGAGTATGAAATAATTTCGGTTACGTATGTAACTTGACACAAAATTGTTCTACCCAAAAACAATGCGCCTCACAATTTTAAATTACAATGGGATGATGGTCGACATTTGAACTAATTTTCTTGTTAGCTTTTCTTGTCAGAATCGTTTTCATCTTAAAATCGGTTGGTCAAATTTATTTCGCATTTCTCGAGGACTAGGTGGATACTTATCGCACCCCGCGTTGTTGTTTATATTTTGAGTTTAAGATTTTTTACCTCGAAATGGTAAAGTATATTAAGTTTAAGGAACTATTTTATTATTGAATTTTTTTTGATTATATATAGTAATCAATAATATACTAAATTGTTACAAATGTAACTTAAAATTGAAATGCAGTTAGAAGCTTAACAAAACAGTATGCCAGCATTTCTCAAACTGTAGGGGGGGCGCCCGAGCATATCGAAAGGTTGAAAATAAAAGATTATTTTTAAAAATTATTAATTTACTGAAAGAAGAATAACAAAATACATTCTGACACATTGACTCTGATGTAATATACGTATAAATGTATCATTACTGCAGAATGTATTTGATCATTAATTTATTAATCCTAAGTTAAGAATACGTTAAATAATTACTAGTGAATTCCATAGGCTTGTCATATGCAAAATTTAATTCAAAACTTAATACTTGCGTCGATAATTCGTACGGTGTATTCTAGTGTTTCCCCTCTGCTTGGTTACGTCACACAATGGAAAGGTTTTTGAAATTAGAAGTATTAGAATTATTAAATAGTTCAGATTCAAATGAGAGAGAACCATATTGAAATTGCTGTTTTAACACATGCCACTGAACAAACTGACGAAAATGAAGGGGTTGAGAATGAAGTAAGTACTGGTGAGATTATTGTAAAAGATGTCCCTGAGTCATTGGATGTTAGAAGTGGAGAAAGTTTCCAGGCTGTACCTCCTTCAAGATCTAGTGTTTCGACAACAAAGAGCAGAAAAAATACTAAAAGACATCAAGTGCTTTGTATAAAGAATAAATCACCGCACTACACAAAATCGGAAACACAGGCTGACTTAACTGCAAGTGACTTGTTGAAGCAGATGGAAACTGCATTAGAAAATAATACTCCTTTAGAGCTTTTTGAGCAGTTTTATTCCAGGAGGAGTTTCTGATCGCATTGTAATAGGAACTGTGCCCAAAGCAGCAGATGTAACAAACGAACAAGATTTCTTGACTATTGCGGGCGAAATGCGTGTTTTTATAGAAATTTTGCTTCTAACTGGTTATCATTGAAATAACTGTGAACGTGATGTTTGGTTAGATATTGAGACCTTGGCATTACCATGGTGAAATATACCATGTGATGAAACCGCTTCCAAATGTTGAAGCCTTATTTACACTTTGTGGACAAT
Source organism: Trichonephila inaurata madagascariensis (assembly GCA_019973955.1). Classification (NCBI taxonomy): domain Eukaryota; kingdom Metazoa; phylum Arthropoda; class Arachnida; order Araneae; family Nephilidae; genus Trichonephila; species Trichonephila inaurata. The sequence continues at coordinate 42,277 of BMAV01020272.1, forward strand.
GGAAGTGTAAATCAAAACGTCCTGGATCGATCCTTCGTAGTAAAACCTTTATTTGCCATAGGCAATAATATTTTGATGAAATTTGGAGGCAAGTATGAGAATACAAAGATAAAGTTAACGGGAAGATACCGAATTTGATAAATTCTTACCACAAACAAAAGGGTCATGTGGATCCCATGACTAGTTGGCTGGACATCATTCCATTAGAATTCGTGGAGAAAAGTGGTACTGGTCACATTTTATTCGTTCAGAGGATATGGTTATGGTCATCGTCTGGATAATTTACAAAATTCTCTACAAAGATGAAATCCTAAACTGTAAGGAGCTCCAAAAATCTGTAACAACAGTTTATCTAAAAAAACTGTGATAAGAACAAAAGGTAGACCTAGGATCTTATTTGTTAATTCTGGTGCAAAATAAGATACCCGTAACTGTGTTGTTCATTTTTTACTGAAACAAGAAAAACAACGTGGTTCTCAAAGAGAGGGCTACAAAGAAACACCAAAAATATAATGTGTCAAATGTGACAAAACGCTTTTCAGGCTTACTTTGGACCAAAATTAGTGTGAAATTTAACTCAAAAGTGAAATATTTTGTAAACAAGAAAGTAATATTAATAAAATAAAACTTTATAGTTGGAAATAGCTTTTTATCATTGAAGAGAATACTAAAATCTTTAAGTGCAAATTTTATCTCCTTTATAACAGTGTCCTATTTAAAGGATGAGTCAGATTTCCTATATAAAATGTATATATTTTTCAAATTTGTTATATTTAGTTCATTTAGGGGTTTAACTAACTTTAAAAAAATAATTATTCTCAAATTTGAATATAATAAATAAATTGGGATAAAATGGATTAACGTTATAGTGAATTATTATTGCATTCAGTACATGTTTATTGTACGGAGGGAGAGCGCAATGAAAATTATGATTGATAATTGGATCACAAATAGTGAAAGTTTGAGCAACACTGTAGTCTGCCAAAATAGTATATCTGCAAAGTAGTTTTCTTTAGAACAATATTATGTATGTTTATGTGCCCGCGTGGTAGCCTAGTGGTCAAGGTAACTGATTCGTGGCCGGCGTGTCATCAGTCCGACTATAGTACCATTGAAGATTCGCCGTGTAGGGACACGATGTACACTAAATATGTCGAAAGCTCAAACGTCCTCCCATTGGTCTGGTATGGTAGGAGAAAAGTAGGGTACCAGCTCAAATGTCGTCCTCGTCTCTTCACCATGGTTCGAAATTACGAGGACCTTTGCTAAAAGCCCCCAAGTACTTGAATACTGGGACGGTAAAATTCACTCAATCACTCACTATTATACGTGTGTGGTTTATAAAATGAGTGTTATTTTAGTGCAATGTTAACTCCAGCGTAGCTGATGGTGATGTCTGGCATGTTCGGTTGAGAGCACACCAAGAAAAGGAGAGATTCGCTCTATAACGCTGCATGAGGGCTATTGATAACGAGTCTCGTAATTTTTGACAATATCAAGTGACGAGAATAACACCTGAGCTGGCACACCTTCCTGCTCTTCCTTGCTAAAGGAGGATGCTTGACCAATGGCAGCTTAAAGTGCATCTTCCTCTTTACTCAGTGGACTTCAATGGCAGTAGGGGTCGAATTTATTGCAAGTCATTCATTTCCTTTTTAAGATTTTCGATTTTTATAACAAGAGTTTTATAATCCTTTAAAGTTTGAGAAAATAACACTGAAAAGTAGAGCCTTAATGACAAGCTAATTGGGAAATTTTTAATTTTTTTTTTTTTTTTTGAGAAACCTGGTAGAAATATAGAAACAATGCGTTTAATTTATTCAAATTCAAATTTTGTGTATCACATAAAACCAAGATTAAGATTTTCATCTATGAAATGACTCCAAAATTGAAGGAGGGGGGAGGAAATGTTTCAGACTGCCTTAATTTCTTAGAAAAAATATAATATAATAGCGGTGATTGAGTGAGTTTGTGGGCTTATGGCACAGGAGCCAATTTTAGTTAAACTACCCCAAATATGTGTTAACCCGGCATTGCTTGGGCGAAATAAATGCAAACGAAAGTTCTCGCGCGACGCATCTCATACCCTAGAGTGTTTTTTTTCGGTTTTTGCCGTAAAATATGTATGCAAAGGCAAAAAAAAATTAAATTAAAAATACACGATTGTAATGATGTATTTTAAAATAATTTTTAAAATAAGTGTGCAAATTTTTAAAAATACATGCCATGTGTTTCATACTTATATGTGTATCCCACACTTGTAAATTTAGTTTTGCTGTCCTTGTTATTACATTTTTAGTACATTTTTTACCCACTCCCCTTCAGTTTTCTTTACAGGTGGTGCAATGTTTTTATATAGTTTCATAGAATTGGTATTTTACTCCGTGTGTACTCGAAGGGTATTTGATGGCACCAGGCATCAAACCCAGGCCATCCATTCTGGAGCACGATGCTCTAACCACCAGGCTACGCACGGGCCTACACATGATAGTAAAGAGGTATTTTAAAATAATACAATCAGTGTGCACATTTTCTAAAAATATATGCCATGTGCTCCATACTTATCTGTGTATCCCACTTTTGTAAATTTAGATTTGCTGCCCTTTTTATTAGGCATTCAGTACATTTTTTACACACTCCTTCAGTTTTCTTTACAGGTGGTGCAATGTTTTTATATAGTTTCATAGAATTGGTTTTTTATTTCTAGCGAAGAATCCGTAGTACATGCCATTAAAATTAAACATGATATTTTGTTTAACCATGATCAAGTCAGGAGGAC